>JAAXCT010001686.1:0-137700 GCA_012490785.1 Eragrostis nindensis
CTCCAGCTCCAAGCCGCTGGATCTGCTCCTGGACAGGGGCAGCAAGCCGGACAGGTACTTCAAGGGCTAGTCGGACTACGTGCAAGAACCCATCCCAGTGCACGTCTGGGAGCGCACGTGGTCATGGCTGGAGAAACCAGAGGCCGGGCTGCTCATCCTGGATCCCTACGGCGGCAGGATGGGCAGCATCTCGCCGTCGGCGACGCCGTTCCCGCACCGGAAGGGAAACCTCTACAACATGCAGTACTACTCGTTCTGGTTTGACGATGGAACGGCAGAGATGGAGAAGCGTATGAGCAGGATCAGTGGTCTGTACAAGGAGATGGAGCCTTACGTGTCCAATAACCCGCGAACTGGGTATGTCAATTACAGGGACTTGGATCTTGGGACGAATGAACTGGAGGGCAATGTCACCAGCTACGCGAAAGCGAGAGTCTGGGGACAGAAGTATTTCAAAGGTAATTTTCAGAGGTTGGCGGCTGTGAAGGCCAGGGTGGACCCTGACGATTTCTTCTTCAGGAACGAGCAGAGCATCCGTCCTCTACCGGCTGCAAAGGATGGAGCTCCATCTGATTGCACGTCTTTGTTTTGTACAAAAGAGAACAATGATCAGTGTCAAGGAATTCTTTCTTCTTCGAGTGTAAATTGTGATCTCCAAGGTTGTGAATTCATCTCAGTGAATATATGTATTCCAAATTGTGTATTCCTCTTACCTTCAGCTTCCATTAGTACAAGACTGAACACATTTCAGCTTCCATTAGTATTGCAGTACAAGAGCCTGCTCCTTCTCCCCCGCATGGCCGCATGCCCGCACGACGCTTGGTCAGTTGGCTGGGCCACAGGCAGGCCGTTCCTGAAGGAAGAGACGACGACCTCGCCGGCGTGTGCCATGGTCCATCGCCGCTGCGCCACGCGACGCCGTCGCGCCCACGCCACCCGCGCGCGGCCTGGGCCTCCGCCATGCCATCGCAGCTCCCGAGCCTTTGACCAGAACCGACGACCGGTCAACCCGCCCGATCCGAGACGCACGAGTCGAATCCAACGACGGCCAGGACCCAGGGGACAGTCGCTATTTGAAATAGCGACCACCCCCCTGGTCTCACCAGGACGCCGCCACAGGCCACAGCTGCGCGCCATGGCTCGCATTGGGCCGTTCAGATCCTGCTGTGTTGGGTCACGACGTCGCGGCTCGGCCCGCGCACGCCTCCAGGTCCGGCACGCTGCTGATGCCTGGCTTCAGGAGCTCGAACGGACCGTCTGGAGAAGCTGCTGGTCCGGCCGTCGCCGCGCCGGATCCATCTCCTCGCTGTTTTGCGCAGCAACAGGAGTCAGGACGCGAACCATCATGCCATGGCTGAACATGCCGCTACAACTGCCGCTCCTGGTACTCGGCAAGGACGCCTAATCAGCTAGCACGTCTTCGAACGTTCGCTCGCCGTCCTGTAGCTGCGTCTCGGCCGCGCGCTTCACGCTCGCCGCCGGCGTCGTGCCGCTGATGCTCCTAGCTTGCGGTCCGCGTGACCGCGTTGCGCCGTTGATGGCTGGCCTCGCAAGGAAGCCCCTCCGCGACGCCTTGGCCGGCGCGTCAAGCTTGGGCCGCCTGCGTCGTGACGCTGGTGCTCTTCGGACTTCGCGGTCCGACACACAGTCGATACGTACGTCATGCTCAACGATATCAAGCAGCAGGAGGTACTACGGCCGCCCTACACCTGCCGCTCGCGGCACTTGCTCATCTATAGAGGTGCTGCGGCTGCAGCGCTGTCGCGTCGCATTGGCCGGACAGGAGACCACTGGTCGCACTCCCGACGCGTCCCAGGTAGGCTCTGTTTTCTCCTCTGCTTGCAACAACCTATCGACCGTTACCTGAAAATCGTTCCCATGCTGATGCTGCTCACCACGCACCAGCAGATGGTCTGCACTTGCATTCACCTGTTGACCTGTGACCCCTGAGATCAGTTACCGAAGACACAAGCTTGAAACACTGTCAATTTGAGCAATATTTTCCTGAAATGTGTCAGCACTTTTTTGTTGGCAGACTACGGATCGATCGTTTGTTAATCCTTTTTTTTAGTATTGTTTGTAAATTAAACACTTTCATTTCAGTCGTCTTGTCTGAACATTAGATATGTGCTCTGAAGATGACCACAGCACAGGCAGAACAAGTCCATGGTCCACGAGTCTGCGAGTTGCGAATCCTCCACAGAAAATGCCGCTAGCATATAATTTTTTTTGGCTGCAGACTACAGACCATGTTATGAATCTCCCAATCTATCTCGCCGTTGCCTCGGATAAGAATGACACAATCGATGCAATTCCAGGATTACTATATGGTTATGTTTTTTTGCGAGCAATTCGGAGGTAGAGTTTCCCCACCTAATTATATTAGTCGAAAAACGCAATGAACGAGTTCATTACAAGAGGCCGGGAGCCGAGCCCACGCAAGGCCACAAGTGGCAGATGGGAGGGCGGGGAGTGGGGGAGGCTGCGATCACTAACTTAGCCGCTGGCTAAGGTAAGCACGCCATGCGGCCATGTCGCGAGTGGCACCCGATTTTCTTGTAGCGGTAACCCCAAGCGTCAAGGTCGGAGAGGACGATCCTGAGGGAGGCGTCTGCCGGTAGGTCTCGTCGATCGAAGGCAAGGTCGTTCCGGCAGTTCCACACATGTCAGAGCAAGATGAGGAGGACGTCGTTCCACCGGCCTGCGGTCACAGCAGCAGGTGGAGCAAGTCAGGGGCGCGCAACATTGGCCGGGTCGGTGTCGATGTCGAGGTGGTGGAAGAAGGCGCGGGCGGAGGGGCACTCGAAGAAGAGGTGTCGCTGGACTCGATGACGCCCGGATAGCGAGGGCAGTACGCCTCCTCCGGTTGCAAAATGTTCTTGTGCAGCAGGTTGGCGCGGGTAGGCAGACAATTGTTGCACAGGAGCCACGCGAAGAACTTGAGCTTGGTTGGGACGGACGTCCCCCAGATGAGGGGCGCATTGTGGTCTCTGTCATCGGTGGCCATTAGGGTGCGGTAGGCATCGGAAGAAGTGCACCTGACGGAATCGTTCCAGACAAGGACGCGCTCGTCATGGCCAGTTCAGAGAGCGAACCCATGCAACAAATCTTGGAGTGCTTGGCGCTTCGTAGTAGCTTGATTGGTCAGCCGAGGCTGCAGCTCAAGGTGCACGCCGCCGCGCAGGACGGCCGCCACTGAGGAGTGTGGTCGGGTAGAGTGAGAGAACAGCGCAGGCCAGTGGAGGCAGAGGGGTCCAACTGGCAGCCATCGTCAAACCAGAAGGAGGTGGCCGTACCATCGCGGACAATGACTCGCGTCAGGAAGCGATAGCGCTGCAGTTGCTCTCCGATCAGGTTGCGGAGGAAGGAGCCGTCGCCGTGGTCACCGGCGACATCGCCGCCAAGGTCGGAGAGCAGCCAAGCCTTCCAAGGCGCAGGTTCATCGGAGAACAATTTGTGGACGAACTTGAAGAGGAAGCAGTCATTCTGAGTGGCCAAGTCTTTGACTCTGAGGTCGCCGTCCAGCTTCGCGAGGCACACCCTTGTCCCAGGCGATGAGGCATGCGCCCCGAGCATGTCTCGTCGCCCGTCCACAGGAACGCACGCCGCCGCCGGTCGATGGATGGCGTGGACAACCCCCTTTGGAAGGAGTGGGAACACATGTGGGTAGATTGGCTAGCTGGAGAGGATGGCGTTGGTGAGCACAAGCAACAATTGGCATTGTGTCTTTTAATATCACATTCGCATCTAAAAAATGGCATGAATTTATTGCTAACTCAGCATATATTCTACTTGTTGGTAAATGTCATTTATATATAGTTTCATAATATTAGCTACATAATTCCTTGCGCTACCCCTAAAATGTTTTCTACAATAATACCCCAGTACTTAATATCATCACAACGAACTGTACATTGCAAAAGTAAGAGAGCTCCATTCAAACTGAGTTCCATCCCTTTGCAGCTGGAAGGGGAGGGATACTCTGTTCATTCCTGAAGAAATCGTCAGGATCCACCATGGCCTTCACAGCTGCCAACCTCTCGAAATTACCCTTGAAATTCTAAACTACTTCTCCCCCAAACTCTAGCCTTCGTGTAGCTAGTGACATCGCCATCTAATTCATTCGTCCCAAGATCCAGGTCTCTGTAATTCACATAACCAGTTCGTGGGTTCTTGGAGACATAAGGCTCCATCTCCTTGTACAGGCCCCTGACCCAGCTCACGTGCTTCTCCAATGCCGCTGTCCCGTTCTCAGACCAGGACGAGTAGTACTGGAGGTTGTAGAGGTTCCCCTTCCGGTGCGGGAATGGCGTCGCCGACAGCGAGATGCTGCTCATCATGCCGCCGTAGGGGTCCAGGATGAGCAGCCCGGCTTCGGGTCTGTCCAGCCATGACCATGCGCGCTCCCAGACGTGCCGTGGGATGGGTTCTTGAACGTAGTCGGACGTGGCCTTGACGAACTCGTCCGGCTTGCCCCTGTCCAGGAGCAGCTCCAGCGGCTTGGAGCTGGAGTGGAAGGCAAAGTAGACGGTGGACTGGATCCAGCTTATTTCCTCGCAGTCCGGCCGCGTCACTCCAAGTTCGGGGAAGTGAGCACTGATGAGGCGGAGGAGATGGCTGCAACGGCCAAGAAACAGGGCAGCAAATTGCGCGTGCTGCCTCTGTACGGTGACTCGGAGGATGACGTCTTGGGGCAGCGCCGGCGAGATTTCTTGCCATTTGTGATGACACCGGAGGCGGTTTGGTTCCTTGACCGGCGGACTGTGAACACGGCGACCCTCTCCGGTACGGGGACCAGCCTCAGCTTCCAGGACAGCACGACGCCGAAGCTCTCGCCGCCCCGCCGCCTCTGATGGCCCAGAACAGGTCCTCCCCCATGGTGGTCCTGTTCAGGAGCCTGCCGTCGGCGTCCACGAGGAGGGCGTCGAGGACGTTGTCGGCGGCGAGGCCGTACCTGCGCATCAGCGTGCCGAACCCGCCTCCGCTGAGGTGCCCGCCGATTCCGACGGTGGGGCAGACGCCCGCGGGGAACGCGAGCGTGCGGCTTGCCGCGCCGACGGCGTAGTAGAGCTCGCCGACCGTGGCGCCGGACCCGACCCAGGCCTCGGCGCGCGCGGCGTCGACGACGCGGACGTCGCGGAGCGCGGCGAGGTCGAGCACGGCGAAGCGCTCGTGGTGGTCGAGGGAGGCGTAGGAGAGGCCCTCGTAGTCGTGCCCCCCGCGCTGCGCACGCGGACACGGACGCCGTGGCGGCGGCCGCAGCGCACGGCCGCCTGCGCGTGGGCGGTCTCGGCGGCCGCGATTATGGCGAGCGGCCGGGGTGTTCCCGGCGTGGCGAAGCGGAGGTTGCGGATGGAGGAGAGCAGGAACGCGGCGTAGGATGGGGACGCTGGGGATTGGACGAGGTGAGGGGGATGTCGGCGGCGAGGCATCCGAGGAACTCATCGGTGGCGCTGGAAGCCGAGGAGATGGAGATGCTGCGAGAGAGGAGGATGCAAAGGGTGAAGAGGAGTAGGATTCGCGGTGTTCCTGCCATGATTGATGAGAAAGCACTAAACTTTCTCAGGTTCCCAGAAGAGATCTGTTCTCTTCAGCTGACGACTCGATGGATCGAATGTCTCCGAACGCTCTAGATAGAACGAATGGGTCTGGGCACCACAGCTGCCGTGGGAAATATTTCGTGGACATGATCTTTTGTGTGAGATAGTGAAACTGATTAAAAACATGAAAAATTGACATAAACCCATCACTCGAACTTTGTCGTGGGCGCTGCCCATTGTAGAATGTTTCGTAGTTTGTCAATGTCATATATCTCAATTTTGCGGCACTCTTGTTTTCTATCTGTTGTCCAGTTGAATCTTTGCTTTTTAATCTGCCATTTTTATTTTCCTATGTGAAATGTGTGTAACATCATAGTATAATTATAATTTCATCTAATTTCATTGAAGATATTTCATTTTATACAAGAAATTGCACTATGTATTTCTGAATTTTCCTGCACGTGTTAATTTTGGATCTCATGAAACATTGTTCATGTCGCGCCGGAGCGTCCGGCTGAGCATTCCATCAAAGTCCGAGGCTTCCGTCTCCTAAATTAACTGGAACACTATATTTCGATTCGATCTCTAACTCTGTGTTAATCCATTAATTCCTAGAAGATGGAAGAGGAGGGATGCTCTGCTCGTTCCTGAAGAAATCATGAGGATCGACCTTCGCCTTCACCGCAGCAAGCCTCTCAAAGTTCGCCTTAAAGTACTTCTCGCCCCACACTCTCGCTTCCTCATAGCTCGTCACGCCGTCTTCGTCGTCAAAGCCGTTCACGCCGAGGTCGAGGTCCCTGTAGTTCACGTACGCGCCCCTGGGGCTCTTGCTCACGTACGGCTCCATGAACTTGTACAGGCCGCCGATCCAGGCCATATGCCTCTCCGACGCCTCCGTCCCGTTCTCAAACCAGAACCCGTAGTACTGGAGGTTGTAGAGCGCCTGCCGGTGCGGGAACGGCGTCGCCGCCGGCGCGACGCGGCCCATCCTGCCGCCGTAGGGGTCGAGGATGAGCAGCCCGGCGCCGTCCTTGAGGAACCAGCTCCACGCGCTCTCCCACACGTGGCTCGGGACCGGCTCGCTCACGTAGTCCGACTTGGCCTTGAAGAACCGCTCCGGCTTGGTGCCCCGGTCCAGGAGCAGCTCCGCCGGCTTCCCCGTGCCGTAGAACGCGAAGTAGAGGACCGACTGGATCCACGTCATCTCGACGCAGTCCTGTGGCGTGACGCCGAGCTCGGGGAAGGTCTGGGACATCGTTTCGATGAGGGCGTTGCGTTTGCCGAGGTACATGGACTGGAACTGCGCGTCCTGGTTCTGCAGCACACGACGCGGAGGAACACGTCGCCTGGGAGCGACGGCGCCACTTGCTGCCATTTCGTGACGAGAGCGGTGGCGGACTGGTTCCTCGGGCGGTGGATGGTGAACACCGTCACGGTTGCCGGTACGCGGACGAGGCGCAGCTTCCAGGACAGAACGATGCCGAAGCTCCCGCCGCCGCCGCCGCGGATGGCCCAGAACAGGTCCTCCCCCATGGCGGCCCTGTCCAGGAGCCTCCCCCTGGCGTCCCACCACGACGGCGTCGACGACATGGTCCGCGGCGAGGCCGTGCTTCCGCAGCAGCGTCCCGAAGCCGCCGCCGCTCAGGTGCCCGCCGAGGCCGACCGTCGGGCCGAGGCCGCCGGGGAACCCGAGGCGCGAGCTCTGCTTGGCGACGGCGTAGTACAGCTCGCCGAGCGTCGCGCCGGAGCCCACCCACGCCGTCGCGCGCTGCACGTCGACGCGGACCGCTCGGAGCGCGGCCAGGTCGACGACGGCGAAGGGGCGCGCCGCGCGGAGGGAGCGGTACGACAGGCCCTCGTAGTCGTGGCCG
Source organism: Eragrostis nindensis (assembly GCA_012490785.1). NCBI lineage: Eukaryota > Viridiplantae > Streptophyta > Magnoliopsida > Poales > Poaceae > Eragrostis > Eragrostis nindensis. Next base: position 7,412 of record JAAXCT010001686.1, read on the forward strand.
CCGCTGCGCGGGCGCACGCGGACGCCGTGGCGCGAGCCGCAGCGCACGGCGGCCTGGACGTGGGACGCGTCGGCCGCCGCGACGATGGCGAGGGGCGTCGGGGTGGCGGGCGTGACGAACAGGAGGTTCCTGATGGAGGACTGGAGGACGGACGCGTAAGAGTGGGATACGTTCGAGTAGACGACTCCCGGAGGGAGGTCGACGGCGAGGCACTGGAGGAAGCCCGTGGTGTCGGTCGCCGGAGTGGCCGTTTCTGCGGCTTGTGCAGTGGTGGCTGCGTGGTGCACGATGGCAGCGAAAGCGGCGAGAAGTGCAAGCGCAAAGCTCTGGGCCATGGCGGGGCCGATCTTGTGTTGTTTGGTTCGATGTTGACGGGGCATCCATATACGCTACTTATAAACATGTTGCCAACAGGAATAGCCGGTAAGCTGATCACAAGCCGGAACCAACAGGAGGACATCAAATACGATTAGCAAGGAGGCTGGTGACACTGCACGACTGCAGGTATCCGGCACTTGACAGACGCTGGTTTGTATCTAGGCGCGCGTGATAGCTGCCACGAGACCAAGTCCGGCGGACAACACGAGAGGAACAGAGTGTTGGATCTTTGGGTCATTTGTCCTAAGAAAGACAAATGGACATGCCTCATTGTTTGAAGCAGCTCCGCTGACGTCTCAGTGACAATGTCCACACCGTGACTTCGACGTCAGCGATCTCATTCCCATTGTTTAGACTCGTTCAGCATTTCATCATCTGGTTGCAACTAGATCCTTGACAAAACATGATGCAACAAGCAAATACTTGTATGTACTAGTATAATATATATACATGGTTCTCTTAAATTATATTCCCATGACTTACAGGTCTGAAAAGGATCTCATAGAAATATTGGTCTGTTAAATACTAAGTTATTTATTTTTTTTTGCGAGTAAAATACTAAGTTATTTACGCTGAAGGCCCACAATCGATTTTAAAAATGTGTAGTAGAATAGCCATTTGAGAAATGCACAATGTTCCCCTTTAAAATACAGAAGAATTAACTGGTGCATATTTCGAAGAGACTGGTTCATACATCAAAGTGTGCACTACTGTCAACATTGTAGTCTAGTGTCATGCTGAAGTTGAACAGGGTCAACTCAACCAACTCAGTAAATGTTATTGCTTTTTTTTTCCTTGCGAATCAGTAAAGGTTATTGCTTGATAGTGGTTCTTCAATATGTACAGGACATATAGTTGTGTCTCTGCAAGAAACTATGAATTTATATCTATGTCTGCTTATTAGAAAATTAATTCCCCCAAAGTAAACTTTGATATTGATACAAGATGTCCGGAAATCTAACGTTTACTCTCAAATGCTCAACACAGATCCGAACCAATCTCTGGGAGCCTAGTAAAAGTGAAATCTAGAACCATAACATTTTGTAACGAACACAAAACGAGACTACGACTAGCAAAGCTGAACTTCACTTTTATTAAGAGCAGTGACAGAGGTTAAGACTGTCTCCAACGGATTACCCATATCACCACTTGTACCCTAAATGGGTTCTGAAACCTCTAAAAACAACCTCCAACAGACTACCCAAACGACGTACCGATTTTCCGGCTCGCGCGATACGCACCGCAAAATTGCATCGCCTCCCACCCCCCCCCCCCCCCCCCCCGCGACCAAACGCTCATCTCTCCTCCCCGTGGCGGAGCACCCGCTCGTCGCCTCCCTCTGCCGCGTCTCCTCTCTCGCCGGCGTCTCCTCCGTGTCCCTCGCCTCGTCCCCAAATCCTCCCCCGCCTCCTCGCCGGCGGTCGAGCAGGTGCCCGGCAGCGCAGCTTGCCTCCACCCCCATCTCCCCCGCCCCGAGCACGCCTCCAACCTACTCCTCTTCCAAGGCGCGGCAAGCCAGTGGCAGCTGTGGCGTGGCGCGGCTGCGGGGCAAGGCGACGGAGCAAGGGGGGGGGGGGGGGGGGCGGAGGACGTGGAGCTGAGGGTGGTGGTTGGCGGAGTCGAGGACGGGGCGCGACGGCGGACGGCAGAGCCGAGGGCGGGGCGCGCGGCGGCGGACTGTCAGAGGGGGGGGGGGGGGGGGGGGTGGGGGGGGGGGGTGGGGGGGGGGTGGGGGGGGGGCGAGTCGCCAGAAATAAGATTGAGATGCAGTTTGGGACATCCGTTGGAAATCCATGTTTTTGGGTCATCTATCTTAAAGCCCAAGAACACCCATTTCGCCTTTTGGTCTCAATTTTGGGCATCCATCGTTGGAGATAGCCTAATAATGCAGACCGACAGAGGGCATTGCCCCCCCCCCCCCCCCCCCCCCCCCCCCAAGAAAAAAAAGCACACAAGCACAGTTTCATAGACCATAATAAGTGTGTTAGTTCACTAAGTTAAAACAAAAATGACAATAAATTAGCCATCATGTACGCTCTCAAAGACTATAAATTACCACATTACCTGGAAAATTATTATTCACTATTGCAAATATGAGAAAATTGGCCTATAGTAAAATGCCCTTATACAAATTAATCAATTGCCAACTACCATCATCATTTAAGTAACCCAAAGTATCACGTACATATATTTATCTATTATATTAATATTTGGTCAAGACAAGAAGCGCCATTTTGTTCTCAGTTACATAAAAATAGTCTAAAATACTTAATATATAATCAAGCATTCAACTGATATTGTACAATACTAATTGAATTGTTGATACTAATATATTTATATTTGAAAAAAAAGAAGCCACCATGTTCATTTATATAATTATCAATAATCAAATTTTAAAAAAATCGACTGCTGTCATAAGCGGCGGAGCCAGCAGACCCAGCGGTTACAGGTGGTTTCATCAAGCTAATAAGCACTAGCAAGCATGTACTTTATGTGGATTTCCAAGGTGTGACACCATGGAATCAGGCTCCGCCCTTTACTGTCGTTACCCAAAAAAAAAAACCCTGAAATGCCCCTCCACGTGCTTTTATAATTGCCCACCAATGCGCTGTGATTTCTTAGATGCGTTTGGCTTTTATTCCAGATTTTTTTATATAATGAAAACAAAAAGAGTTTCCGGCTGCATAACACGCCATCCATATTTTGTTTTTGTTTCATTATTACAATAAAGTCAATCACCAGATTGACAAGAAGAGCTTAATAATAAAAAGCAAAATTTTAAGAAAGCTCAAGTCTATTATTAAATCTCCATCTATAAGAAGCAAAGATATTCAACGCTGCAATCTCCATATGTACGCTCACTCTTCTTATGTGATCTCTAATCTCCTCAGGCTGCAGCAGCGCCCAATACCGCAACCAATAAGCTCCTCTGAACAGTGCCTGCATAAACGATGTATATTTTACGTTATCAAAACAAAGATCATTTCTACATCGCCATATAGCCCAGCAGATGGCAGTCGCACCCACTAGAATAGTATTACGCTTGTCTGGATTAAACCGAGCAAGCCGATTCCCCGCAATATGGGCTATTGATTTAGGTGGGTTGAGATCTGTAGCTATCTAAACTACCCTCCAAATAGTCTTAGCGTGATGACAGTCAAACAACTAATGTTGGATCGTTTTATTCCAGTTTGAAGAACCTTTTATTCCTGCACAACTTTTGTAATATTGTTACTCGATCTATAATGATCCAGGAATGCCCTGTTTTGGAACAACCATGGCACATACATAGACCTGTCAGATTAAGATGTAACAAATACCATCACCATTATTATTTCTTTTCTTGATGAAATCACCATTATTATTTCGAAACGGATGCAATATAATGACCACCGGTACATAAAAGAAAAAAGGAATACACTACTGTAACTCTTGCATACATGGAACATGCCGAACAAGAACGATTTCAATACGACTGCTGCATGCAGTAGATCCTTATTTAGTTGGAGAGTGGACAAAATGTTGGAATCCCACTACCCCTATTTAGTCGTGGCGAACGCCAACCACACACTAAATCTCCATGCAAAGCACCTTTATGCGAACGCATGCGACGCAGGAGCCGTCCTAAGCAATGACCTGAATCGTCTTCCTCCCCTGTTGTTGGCACGCACGTTGGGATCCATCGATGTGACCTCTCACTTATCGCATAATGGCGGGATGCTCTGCTCGTTCCTGAAGTAGTCCTCGGGGTCGACCTTGCCCTTGATCCTGGCGAGCCGGTCGAAGTTGCCCTTGAAGTACTTCTCGCCCCAGACCTTGCCGCTGGCGTAGCTGGAGACGTTGCCGACCACCTGGTTGACGCCGAGGTCGAGGTCCCTGTAGTTGCAGTAGGCCTCCCTGGGGTTCTTGCTCACGTACGGCTCCATGAACGCGTACATGTCCCTGGTCCACTGCGTCGGCAACGCCGAGGCGCCCTCGCCGAACCAGTAGACGACGTACTGGATGTTGAAGAGGACGCCCTTCCGGTGAGGGAACGGCGTCGCCGCCTCGGGGAGGTTGGCGATGCCGCCGCCGTAGGGGTCCATGATCATGACGCCGGCGCCTGGCTTGACGAGCCAGGTGAAGATCTTCTCCCACTCGCTCTTGGGGATGGGCTCCCGTACGTAGTCCGACTTGTACTTGCCGAAGGCTCTGATGTTGGACGTCCGGTTCAGGAGGTCCTTCACGGTGCCCTTGGGTCCCAGGGGGATGTAGGGCACGGACTCGATCCAGGACATCTCCTTGCAGTGCGTGGGGTTCACGCCCAGCTCCGGGAACCGGGCGTTCATCAGCGGTATGAGGTCCTTGCACGTGCCGAGGAACAGGGCCTCGAACATGGCTTCCTGCCCCATGGCCATGATCCGGATCATCAGGTCGTCGGGGAGGGCCGGCGCGACCTGTTGCCATTTCGTGATGAGGTCGATGGCGCCGTCCTTCAGCTGCTTGTGGATCTGGAACACGGTCACCGTGGGCGGGACCGGCAGGAGCTTCACCTGCCACGACACCACGATGCCGAAGCTCTCGCCGCCGCCGCCCCGGATGGCCCAGAAGTAGTCCTCGCCCATGGACTTCCTGTCCAGCAGCTTGCCGTTGGCGTCCACCACCTTGGCGTCGATGACGTTGTCGGCGGCGGTGCCGTACTTACGCAGCATCATGCCGAAGCCTCCGCCGCTGAAGTGGCCCCCGACGCCGATGGTCGCGCACACGCCCGCCGGGAACCCGAGCTTGGGCGTCGCCTTGGCCACGGCGTAGTAGAGGTCGCCGAGCTGCGCGCCGGAGTCCACCCACGCCGTAGCGGCCTTGCCGTCGATGCGCACCGTGCGCATCATGGACATGTCCACCACGGCGAACGGCTCGGGTTTCTCGGACCGGTACGACAGGCCCTCGTAGTCGTGCCCGCCGCTGCGCACGCGGATGCGCATGCCGTACCGCCGGCCGCACACCACGGCGGACTGGATGTGGGACGCCTCGGTGGGGGTCACGATGTACAGCGGCTTCACCGTCTTCTCCGACAGGAATTTGATGTTGCGGACGGTCGATGACCACACGGATCCGTACGCGGGCGAGCTCTTGGCGTACAGAAGCCTGGGAGGGATCTCCCTGGTGAGGCACGAAAGGAAGTCCTTGTCCTGCGCTGAGACGGCGACATGGCGAGAGGCCGACAAGGCGCAGAAGAGGAACACCAAGGCAAAGGCCCTTGATGTCGCCATGGTCGCAGGTATACTGTTTCTTGGCACGGGTTGCCACAACGACAGGACACGAGCTTTATATAGTGGCTTGAATGGGCGATTTGCTCTCTCCGGCTCCTACTCCAGCGGGTTTGATCGATTGGTAGAGGATCACCCACTGCCCAAAACTATATCTGGAAAGGTGGTAATTGGTCAAAGCCTACGCTTGTTCAGGGACGTGCCGGATCCCGGTGGATTTCGTGCAGGTTGTGCCTGAGAAACCTGGTGATCAGACATGGCATATTCGCGTTACCCTGCTTGGTCAAAGTACAAACCGCTGGAGAGAAGGCAGATAGAAAATACAGAAACACAGCTGCGAAATATAGCATGAACTAACTGCTGGAGATAGAGGAAATCATGTGTGTGATTCTGGGCCGTCAGAGATAGAAAGTTTTATCGGAAGTGCAGTGAAAAAATAAATCTTTACTCTTTATTATTTTCCTTGTGACTTCTCTGCGTGCGTCGCGCCCCTACTGCCGTGTATTTGGCGCCGACAGGTGGTCCCGCTCTCACGTATCATCGTATCGTTCGTCTCGCTCGTGAATTTCGCGCACGCCGCCTCCCCTGCTCACTCCCAGGAACCGCGCGCCGCCGCCATCGAGGATGGCCTCGCCCGCTTGCCAGGATCCGCGCATGCCGCCTCCCCTTCTCCTCAATCCCAGGATCCGCTCGCCGACGCCATCGAGGATGGCCTCGCCCGCTTGCCAGGATCCGCGCACGCCGCCTCCCCTTCTCCTCAGCAGCAGATGCGCTCGACGGCGCCCCTCCTCTCCGCCGTCCGTGTCGCGGCGTTGTTCGGCGAGGGCGGCGGCGGCCCCGTTCCCTCTCCCTCCGCGATTCCGGCGCGCCAGCCATCACTATCGAGGACATCCGCTCCGGGGACGCCGCGCTGGGTCTCCGCCCGTACGAGTTGTCCCTCCTCAACAAGATCTCCGACCACCACAGAATCGACCTCGACGAGACTGGTACACGTTGCTCCTGCGGGCTCGAGTCTGTGAACAGTGCGCCTAGGGTGGTTTCTGTATGGGGTGTCTGATGATTGTGTGCGCGCGCAGGAACGAAGTTGAGGGTCCGGCCGGGAGTGATTCTCGGGTGGAGGAACTTGGAGCACGACTGCAGGGTGCACCGGGGGATTGGTTACTTCCTGAAACCGCTTATATTGCTTGGACTCTTCGTTAGAGTGCCCCTATTCGATTCAGCTTAAAAAGGTAATCACTTTGCTTACTTGGGCTCAGTGTTCGGTTCCATGGTTTCATGGATTTTACTAAATTCATTGATTTCCAATGTGCAAATTTATCCTCTCGATTGAGACCGTCTAGGTAATTGGAGATAAAATTTTTAAATAGTTTTGTAGAGTGCTTGAAACGTTGTATCAACCTTCATGCAATCCAGTTGAAATAAAAAATCTCTCTCTGAGGAAATGGCCAGAACACTACATCTTCTCTAATTATAATCTCCATCTGTTATCAACCTTCATGCAATCCAGTTGAAATAAAAAATTTAGCACTGTGTTAATCTCATCAGTTTCCACCATTACAGGTACTGGAGGTAGATGACCAAATCCATCCAGCAGGAGAAAGGACTGGAATCAATCATGACTAGGAATCAAATTTTGGTGGCTGCTAGCATATGTATTTGTCATATCACTGACTTGTGCCGACGGAGGAATTTGTTAATCACTGATATGTATCATGAACTCTCTAAAATATTCGACCATAATTCACGATCAAGGTAATTATGTTATTGGCAATATAGCTTTTGTTACTGCTGTGGGCATTCACTACTGCCATTCTCCCATATGACAGTCAAAATGATAGATTCATCTCTATCATGAGGAAGATAAAAATCTCATCAAATAGATACCTTGTTAATTTGGAGTACATGCATTGAACAAAAAGATATGCTCATATTTTAATGCTTTTAGATTGTCGATAAATTTTGAATCCTGCCTGACATATATGAAGAAAAAAGAATCACGGGACTTGAAGGAGAACACCGAGAAAATTGAAGCTGCTACTAAGAAGAAAGATGAAGGGAATGTGTGGTTTAAGATTGGCAAGTATGCCAGGGCTTCTAAGAGGTATGGAAAGGTCGCAATTTTAATATTTTGGTGCAACCTAACCTTACACAATTGTTTTGGATTAAATTGGTCATGGTTCTCAAAAGTACTTCTTTGTTTCTACAGGTACAGGCTTTCAACTTCGTGGAGTATGATAGCTCCTTCAGTGAGAAGAAAAAAAGCAGTCCAAAGCACTGCAAGCTCAACGACTGCATGTGAACTGAAACTGAAAGATTACAAGGAAGCGAAGGAACTGTGTACTGAGGTATTGTGCAGATCTTGATAATTACTTAGTTCTGCGAAGATTAATTACCTGGGCTGATGAGTAATGATATTTAGGTATAGCACAAACGTAATGCTTTTTACAAGGCACACATGTTGTGGCGCTTGCGTGTGGGTGTGTGCAGTGGAGAATGGAGCTGGGAACGTGAGAATGGATTGGAGCGAAGGGGGGGTAGCGAGTGCAGTTCTCGTCACCGCGGCGAGATGAATCCTCAGCCACGATGACCGAAGAACAGCCTCGCCCAACAGGGAGACTTTATTTCTTCGATGATCATCCTCCTAGGACTCGGCTGCCTTTATAAGTTAGGCGCCCTACTAACAAACTCACAACTCCGATCGACTCTGCTAACAACCGAACTAACAAGACCGACTAACTCCCTGAAAACACTCAGCTGCACTTCCTGAAACTTAGCCACTAGTCGGTGCAGCCTGCTGACGACGTCGCCGCTGATACTGGCGTCCTACAAAGGAGTCGATAACATTTCCCCCCTCCCCAAGAAACAGATCGTCCGCGAGCTGCACCTGAGGGTACATCGTCTTGAACTCCTCCATAGTCTCCCAAGTGGTATCCGCCGGTGTGCGGCCAACCCACTGGACCAGTAGCTGCCACACTCCACGATTTAGGCGCGCTCGCACCACCTTCAGCGGTGTAGGCACGACCCGCCCATTGAACAGCTCCGGCAGGGCCACCACAACATCCGGAGGTGTGCCCTCGAAGCGCTTGAGTAGTGAGACATGGAAGACGTCATGGATGCGTGCGCGGGGTGGAAGCTGGAGCTGGTACGCCACCTCACCGATGCGCGCGGTGATCTTGAACGGCCCGTAGAAACGTGGATCAAGCTTGTTGGAGGACGCCGCCGTGATGCCAACAGCCGAACGATGATGAAGGCGCAGCAGAACCCCATCACCCACCGCGAATGTGACCTCGCGACGGCGTTGGTCCTGATACTCCTTCATAGTGACTTGCACTTGTTGTAGGCGCTCCCGTATGTCCGCCAAGAACTCATCCCGTTCCAGCAGCTGGCGATCCACCGCAACCGCCCGCGCCTTGCCCGGCGTATACGCCAGCAACGTCGGAGGTGGACGACCATAGACAACCTCAAACGGCGTACACTTGATAGACGACTGGAAGGAAGAATTGTAGCAGTATTCTGCCCAGGGAAGCCACTTTAGCCAGGTACGCGGTTGATCCCCTGCAAGACAGCGCAGATACATTGTGATCGTCTTGTTTACTGCCTCCGACTGGCCATCTGTCTGAGGGTGAAACGCCGAGCTCATGTTCAACTGGACGTTGGCGTTGCGGAACAATTCCGTCCAGAAGGTGCTGGTGAAGACAGTATCCCGATCGCTCACAATGGAGCACGGAAAACCGTGGAGGCGCACGATGTTGTCGAAGAATGCTCGAGCGACCGAGGCCGCAGAGTAGGGGTGGCCGAGGGCGATGAAATGGGCGAACTTGGAGAAGCGGTCGACCACCGTCAACACCACCGACTTGCCGGCGACCTTGGGAAAGCCTTCGATGAAGTCCATGGAGATGTCACTCCATACCTCCGACGGAACGGGCAAGGGCTGGAGCAGGCCCGCCGGGTGCAGATGATCAGTTTTGTTGCGCTGGCAGACAGCGCACGCGCGGATGTAGTCGCGCACTCTGGCGTGCGCGCGCGTGCTGTGGAACGTCGAGCGCCACCGGTGCAAGGTCTTCTGCGAGCCCTCGTGTCCGGCGTCATGAGCATGCGCCAGGAGTTGCGGCCACAGCGGGGAGTCGTCGGGAACCAAGACCCGGCCCTTGAACAACACCAAGCCGTCGATCTCGGTCCACCCTGGATCTGCGGTGCCCTGCGCCAGCTGTGCGCGCACCGACACCGCCTAGGCAGCTACCTTGTGCTCCTCACGCAGTGCATCAAACACTGCGAAGGAGGGTGTCGAGATAGCATGTACCGCCACGTCTTCATCGCGCCGCGACAGCGCATCAGCCACCGTGTTCAACTTGCCCGGCCTGTACTCAACAGTGAGATCATAACCGAAGAGTTTACTCACCCAAGTATGCTGGGGAATTGTGGAGAGGCGCTGGTCGAGGAGAAACTTCAGGCTATAGTGGTCCGTGCGCACGGTGAACGCGCGGCCCCCAGAGATAAGGGCGCCAGTTGCGCACGGCCTTGACCAGCCCGATCAGCTCGCGCTCGTACGCCGGCAGCTTGGCGTGGTGTGACGCGACGGCGCGGCTGAAGAACGCGACCGGTCCATCGCCTTGGTGGAGGACTGCGCCAAAGCCCGAGCCAGACGCATCGCAATCCACCACGAACCGCTTGGTGAAGTCCGGCATTTGCAGAAGAGGTGCGGATGTCAGCGCCAGCTTGAGATCGTCGAACGCGCGCCCAGCCATCGGAGACCAGGCGAACGATTCCTTCTTGAGGAGGGCCGTCAACGGTTGCAGCGACCGCCCCGTAGCCGGCGATAAACTTGCGGTAGTAGCCGGCCAACCCGAGGAAGCCGCGGAGCGCCTTGATGTTGCGCGGGGGCGGCCACGCCTCGACAGCCGCCACTTTTGCCGGGTCCATGGCGACGCCGTCCGCCGTGATCACGTGCCCGAGATATGACACGGACTCCGCGCCAAAGGAGCATTTGCTCTTCTTCAGAGCGAGCTTGTTGGCGCGCAAGGTCTGGAACCCCATCTTGACATGCTGCAAGTGCTCGGACCAAGAAGAGCTAAACACCAATATATCATCGAAAAATACAAGCACGAACCGGCGCAGGTAGGGCTTCAGGATGTCGTTCATCAGCGCCTGGAACGTGGATGGTGCATTGGTGAGGCCGAACGGCATCACCAGGAACTCGTAGTGGCCACAATGTGTGCGGAACGCCGTCTTGCCGATGTCGTCGTCGTGCATGCGAACTTGATGATAGCCACTCCGCAGGTCGAGCTTGGTGAAGAAGCGCCGCGGAGCTCGTCCAGCAACTCGTCCACCACGGGAATCGGGTACTTGTCCTTCACGGACTTGTCGTTCAGCGCCCGGAAGTCGATGCAGAAGCGCCATGTGCCATCTGCCTTCTTGACTAGCAGCACCGGTGAGGAAAATGGCGAAGTGCTTTCGCGGATGATGCCTTGCTTCAACATATCCTCACATTGCCGTTCGATCTCATCCTTGAGCAATTGCGGGTACCGGTACGGACGCACCGCGATCGGCGCCGTACCGGGAAGGAGGTGGATGCGATGATCCTGACGCCGTGCGGGTGGCAGGCCGCGCGGCTCCTCGAAGATGTCGGCGAAGGAGCTGAGCAGAGCGTCCATCAACTCGCGCGACGTGGTGAGGGCGGTGCAGATGTTCATGGTGCCGCCGATGCCGGTGAACTTGACGGGATGTCCACGCCACCAGAACGCCATCATCAGATCTTCAAAGTTCCAGAGTATAGGGCCGAGAGCACGCAGCCACTGTACCCTGAGAACCACGTCGAATCCCTCCAGTGGTAACGTGTAGCAGTTGATGTGGAACGTTTCCTCCTGGATCTTGACTGCCGTGTGCAAGCAGACCCCGGCACTCGTGACGCGGTCGCCGTTGGCCACCTTCACCGAGAGGCCCTGGCGCGGGGAGATCGCGAGGCCGATGCGGCGCGCGACGTCGTCACGAACAAAGGTGTGCGTGGATCCTGTGTCCACCAGTGCCGTCAACTTTGCGCCGGCGATGACCACTTCCAGTTTCATGGTGTTGGCGACGTCAATTCCCGTCAGGGCATGAAGGGAGATGCCCAATTCCTCCGCCACCTCCTCAATGTCTTGGTCGTCGTCGAGCTCGAGCAAGAAGACGCCCTTGCCGCCGCACTTGTGCCCGGGAACATAACTTTTCCGGGCAGTAGTAGCACTCGTCGTTGGCGCGCTTCGCCGCCATCTCCTTGGCCGAGAGACGGCGAAAACGCGGGCGCGCCTGGGGCGCGTCGATCTTGGCTGCCGGCGCCGGGCCCGACGCCGTGGAAGCCGTCGTGGTCGCCGTCTTGATGGTGGTCGTCGTGGTACGCGCCTGGGCACGCGACGGCGTCCTCGTGGCCTCCTCTGCTTGGAGACGTTGCTCGTACGCCCTGGCCAAACTCATGGCCTGCTGCAGGTCCGCCGGGGCCTTCAGTTCCACGTCGGTGCGCAAGGGTTGCCCCAAACCCGCCGTGAACAAGTCGATCTGCTGCGGCAGGGACAAATCTTCGCAGCGGCACAGTAGCGCCAAGAACTGGCGCTGGTATTCGTCGACGGAGCCCGTGCGCTGCAAGTCCTTCAGCTCGGCCAACCCGTTGGTGCGGACGGGGGGGCCGAAGCGCAGATTCACGAACTCCGCGAAACGCGGCCATGGAAGCAGGCCGTGGTCGCGTTCAAGGGCGTAGTACCACTGTGCCGCGATGCCGTCCAGATGAAGGGAAGCGAGCCAGACCTTCTCCGCATCCATCGTCCTCATGCCGCGAAAATACGACTCACATTTGGTGAGCCATGTCAACGGATCGGTCTCGCCATCGTACTTGGGGAAGTGATCTTCGGAAGGCGTGGTCCTTGACGGCGATCATCATCGCGCCAGCCGCGGAAGCCGCCGCCACCGCCGCCGCCACCGCTGCCGCGGCGCTCAGGTGGGGGCAGGTCCTCGTCGCCGCTGCTACTGCCGCTGCTGCTGCCATCGACCTTCTTCTCCTGTCGCGAGAGGCGCGTGTCGTGGGAGTCGAGACGCGAATTGATCGTCGCCACTTGGGCGAGGAGGCGCCGCAGCATCTCGGAATCGGTCAAGGTCTCAGGATCGGGAGCGGGACCGGCCATGGCGAGCGATGTCCCGGAAGAATCTGATACCAAATTGTTGTGGCGCTTGCGTGTGGGTGTGTGCAGTGGAGAATGGAGCTGGGAACGTGAGAATGGATTGGAGCGAAGGGGGTAGCGAGTGCAGTTCTCGTCACCGCGGCGAGATGAATCCTCAGCCACGATGACCGAAGAACAGCCTCGCCCAACAGGGAGACTTTATTTCTTCGATGATCATCCTCCTAGGACTCGGCTGCCTTTATAAGTTAGGCGCCCTACTAACAAACTCACAACTCCGATCGACTCTGCTAACAACCGAACTAACAAGACCGACTAACTCCCTGAAAACACTCAGCTGCACTTCCTGAAACTTAGCCACTAGTCGGTGCAGCCTGCTGACGACGTCGCCGCTGATACTGGCGTCCTACAAAGGAGTCGATAACAACACATGGGTCTTGTTAATCTTGATTTGGCAGAGGAGGATATAAACAGAGCACTAGAAGTAGATCCAGACAACAGGTAATCCTTTGTTGGTACCTTTGATCAATTTACAGACTGTGTAAACAATACACCGTACTGTAAATTAGCTTAATTATATCCTTTGATGCTAACTTTCATTTGATATCCATTGAATCTTGCTCACCAATATCCTAAGACTTAAAATTATTCTTTCAATGGTAGTGTCCTCATCGTAGCGAAACGCTTGTAGTGACTTCGCAATGCTGAAGATCAGCCGATCCAGCCTCGCATTGGCGCTCAGAGAGTTAACAGGTGTGTGTGAATTATTTTTAGAGAGTTTAGCTTTTTAGAATTATTTTGCCTGCAGTCTATTTATATTGTTGTAGTACTGCCAAGATGAATTCTCCAGGATGTATTTTTGTTGTGGAATCACAAGATTTTCAACCCAACATGTTGACTTTTTTGCTTTACTTGAATGGTTCAAATTCAATTTTGTTTAAAAATGAAGATTCATGAAATTTATTTGCACATTTTTTTCATTCCACGGGCACTTTTGCTAGTAAGAATATAAAGCTGAAGAGAAGATTTTTGGCATGAGTTAATGCTGGCGATAGAGGTAAATCTTATGCGTGAAATTTTAGACAGCAAGCAGAGAGAGAACTCTAAAATCCTATGGTCAATCCAAACGCCATGTTTTTTAAATGAACTGGAGGGGCAAGCCTCTACAGATTCTAATACTTTGATAATAGATATAACAGTTATACAAAAGTAAGAAACAGAGGAAAGCAGAACTAACTACTGAAAGAGGAAAAGCAAAACAAAAAGGAAAAAAAAAAAACTAGTGTTCAGTCCAAGCCTTTCTTTGTGACGACTGTTGGTCTTGGCTCTTATCTTGACAAGATTCATTTCCTTGAGAAAAAGCCCTTTTGCAGTCTTGGACACTTGGGTCGATATTTTTGAAAATCCAGCCATTTCTTGTGACCCAAATACTTCAACACATCACGATGATTATATCCATGTAGAATGGTACTGCCAATTTCCTCTTTAGCCATTTTACCACATGATTAACTCTCAGATTTTGTGGAATATTGATTCCTATTGACTGCCAATATTGCATCTCACAAATAAGTTCCTGAGGGTTTCCTGTTTCTGCCAGATGCAGAGTTCACAAGTGTAGATCATCCGAACGCCATGTTTCTCTAGCATCTGTTTTACAGCAAGAAGGACATCAAACAAATACATCATGAAAATGAACGATGCTACACATCCGACGACTCACGATGCTACACATCAAACAAATACTTTGATCGGTGTAATGAGGTCTGTTTCGGACGGAGGGAATACTAAACAACATAGTCAAACTGAACCGCTTTGTTTCAGCAAGGACAAGATGCGAATTGGAGATTGAAGCCAAGGCACAATGGAAATTTTATAACACTATGAAAAATACAATGTGATGTGGTTCTCAACCTTACTCGTAGGTAGCCGGTCATGTTCAACACCGGCTTAGAGAAAACAACACATCAAGAACGAAGACACTGATTGGAGAAACGCATGCTGGCGACGGGGCTTCTTCGCTGACTTCAATAGCTGTGGAGCAGTGGTGGGATGCTCTGCTCGTTCCTGAAGTAATCAGTCGGATCCACAGCCCCCTTCACCGCCGCAAGCCTCCGGAAGTTGGCGCCGAAGTACTTCTCGCCCCACACCTTGCCGCTCTCGAACGTGCTGACGTCGTTCACCACCACGTTCTCGCCGATGTCCAGGTCCTTGTAGTTCACGTACGCCTCCCTCGGGTTCTTGGTGACGTATTGTCCCATGAACTCGTGGAAGTTGCTGACCCAGCTCTTCGCCTTGGAGCCGTCGTCGTTGGCGAACCAGAACGAGACGTACTGGATGTTGTACAGCACGCCGCTCCGGTGCGGGTACGGTGTCGCGTCGACGGGAATGGTGCTGATGAACCCGCCGTGTGGCTCCAGGATCATGATCCCGGCGCCGGCCATACTGAACCATGGGAAGATCTTCTGCCACCCGCCCTTGGGGATGGCGCGCCGGACGTAGTCGGACTTGTTCTTGAAGAAGGTGCCCTGGTTGGTCCGGTTCAGGAGCGCCATCGTGTCGGTGTTGTTGTTCATGATGAACGCCACAGACTCCAGCCAGCTCATCTTTCTGCAGTCCGCTCTCGACATGTTCAACTCCGGGAACCGGGACGTCATTATCGGAAGGAGCTCGTCGCACGTGCCGAGGAAGAGCGCCTGGAACAGGGCCTGCTGGCCCTGCACGACGGCCCTGATGACGATGTCGCTGGGCAGGGTCGGCGCGACGTCTTGCCACTTGGTCAGGACGTCGACGGCGCCCTGCTCAATCGTCTTGGCGATGCTGAACACTGCTACTGTCGATGGGACCTTGACGAGGTTCACCTTCCATGACACGACGATGCCGAAGTTCCCGCCGCCGCCGCCTCGGATCGCCCAGAAGAGGTCCTCCCCCATGGCCTCCCGATCGAGAAGGTCGCCGTCGGCGTTGACCAGCTTGGCGTCGACGATGTTGTCGATGGCGAGGCCGTATCTGCGCTTCATCATGCCGAGTCCCCCGCCGCTGAAGTGGCCGCCAACACCCAGAGTCGGGCATATGCCGGCCGCTACCGCGAGCTCCGGGTTGCTCTTCGCAACGGTGTAGAAGAACTCGCCGATCGAGGCTCCGGAGTCCACCCACGCCATGGGCACCCACTCGTCGGTGCTCAGGGTGATGGCGCGGAGCTTGCCGAGGTCGACCATCCCGAACACCTCCGGCCTCTCCGACCGGTAGGAGAGGCCCTCGTAGTCGTGCCCGCCGCTGCGCACGCGGAGGCGCACGCCGTTCGTGCGGCCGCACCGGACGGCGGACTGAATGTGGGAGGCATCTGTCACGGTGACGATGCAAATCGGCCTCACCGTGGTGTTGGCTTGGAACTTGGGGTTCCGCATGGTGGACAACAGGACGTCGGTGAAGGCTCTGGTGCCTGGCTTGAAGATGAGCTCACTGGGTATCTTCTCGGACAGGCATTGGAGGAAGCCATCCGAGGTAGCTGAGGATATAGTAGACAGGTAACAAGAGGAGAAGCTAAGGACGAGCGCTAGTGCCAAGCACCTGAACAGCGCCATACTATTTGCTAGTACTTGCAAAGGCAATACTACACAACTCTCGCTTGTTGCATTGCTCCAAGGCTCTAGGCTGCCTATATAGCAGTGTATCGCTCATGTCGTTGACATCGGAGATGCGTCTGTGAGTTCTGACTTATGGCTCGTGGCTCCGGGATTGGCGCCGATTAGTTTTAGCTAGTTCTATGGTCAACTATTCCGAAGGTCACAATTAAGGTTCTGTTTGGTAGGGCTCTTCGGGCGGCTTCTCCTTCTTGCGCGGCACTGTTCATGCACTGTTCACATGAGCCATTCTTCACAAGAGCTGAAAGAAAAAATAAACTGAGAGCCAGAAGATTTTTTTTTTTTGGCTCTCTGTACTGCTCGTCTACTAAGGAGCCGGAGCACCTTGTGCAGATGTGCTCAGCCAAACGGGGAGGGAGGATACCATGCGATGTCTGATTAGGTGGGCGACCACGATGGCTATTGCCAAGCCCAAACCTGTTCACAAACCTTGTGCAGGCATGCAATTGTTATTGCTTGGGTCACAATGCTACGGTAGGTAAGCAAGCCTGGCAAGAATAAAAGAAGTATTTTCTATTCACGGCTGCAACAACCAGAGTGAGCTACGTACCACCGGTGGGGAAAGAAGCTTAGGGCAGAGAAAATATTTTCTATTCCTTAGAGACAGTGCATAAGCTTATGGACTGGTTTTAGTTGCACAATGGTTGTTGTAGATATTCAATTGCTTATGTACTACTTTACTACTACATTGTGCTTAAGTCAATTATATGAATTTACATGCACGATTAGTTTTAGCTAGTCCTATGGTCAACTACTCCGAAGGTCTGGTTAGGTTAAGCTTAAGTTAATTATATGAATTTACAAAGAGTACGTAGAAAAGAAAAAAAAATACTGCATCTGTTTCAAAATAAGTGTTATACTCTAGAAACACACAGTTTTTTCAAAATAAGTGTCATTCTCGGTTGTCAATCCAACTTTTTCTCTATGTTTCTCCTCTCATCGTTTTTCATCTTGAGATTGAGTTGAGATCCGGTTCAGAATTCTTAGAATGACACTTACTTAGGTATGAAAGGAAGTAGTCTCGATCAGCTACGCGAGTGACCATCCTGTCTATCATGGCACTTAAATCGTGTCTTTAACAAAAGCCGTATTAATTAGTAGGTTTGATCTTTAGATTCAGTTGAGATCTGGTTCAGAAATGAGAGCTCGTAGAATTGCGAGGACTTTTACGGTGGACCGTGATAACCAATAGGCTAGCAGTATCATGGTCAAGATCTAGCCATCCATTTAATTTCTTAGCAACTTGAAGAGTTCATCCATATGTAACCACAATTTAGTCGCAAGCTAATCATTTGATTACGGCCCTGCGCCCGACTCCGCCAGCGATTCTAATCAGACGTGGCAAATGACGAAAAAAAAAAAAAAGACGACGCCCTTCAGCTGGTTGCCGGTAGGCACTCGGGCACCGACACCCGGCAGCACATCTCCTAGGACCGTGATGTCGTCGCTACGGCCGACCTTCTCCAGGTGCGCACGTGGGATGCACTCGGTTCAAGCGCATGCCGTCGTCTTAATTCCACCACGTCCAAGACCAAGGCTGTCAGCAGGGCCGGGAAGGAGGACAACAAGTGTCGTCGACCTTCCAGCCATGGAGTTAGCGTGTCTGTATCTAACAAGTCTCTGTATCTAACATGTAGATGTTTGGCTAAATGATAACAAGTGTTTTAAAGCTGACGAAATTGATACAGCTGTATGCAGTTGTCATATCAGTTGTACCCATTCCAAAAGAGAGTGTAGTGTTCTTTGCATGTGCTTTCATGCACTACGATGTCTCATCTTGTTTAGCAGTTGTTTATGTTGTTTGCAAATTAGATAAAAATCTGTTAAGCAACTACAAAGCAACGCAACATATATTTCCGGCCAAAAATATGTAACTAGTTAGAGCATTGCGGCATTTCCGACCAAAATTTGATAATCACGTCGTGTGTCGTGACGACGACGACGAGCGTACAACACGTCCAACCCATCAGTAAATCCAGACGAACCGCACCGCCGGAGCAACGGGGCCAGGTTCACATCCGATTCCCTCGTTCTCCGCCTCCGAATCTGCCAATTGTCGGCCATGACGACGAGAAGGTACACCGGTCACCCATCGCCGCAACCTCTTCCGATGAAAGAACAAGATGAATTGAAGTGAATAAAATCAACATTTTCACCTTCCAAGACATTTAATTAACAATTTTGTCATCTTTATTTTTTCTCTTAATGCCCATAACTCATACCCTACCTTTTCATGATACTTATAATATATATACCGGTGGGTTGAAATGATATCATGATTAAAATCTAAAACGCTTGATGGAAGGAATGGGCGATGTGCATCCATTTTGATCCACCATAAAAGTACTCTAGATTGATACTGCCACTCCTAGTATTGTGTCAATCACTCTTCTGTTGCAGGTTACCCAGTCCATGAAAAACTATGATTGTAGACCTGTTCAAGAAATTCAATGTGCTAGACACGAGGAAACGGGATATACATATGTTAGGTAAATAAAGGTCGTCAGTGTTGACAATGCTGTTATATAATGTAAGCATCTGAAAGGTAAGGTTACGACTGTCAATGTTGGGTAATTTTTAAAACATGCGGATGAAATTTGAACTAATATTTTAATAATAGCATTGATGGGTAACTTTTTAAACATGTGGATGGCGTTTTCGATTAGTTTTTTTTTCAAAGTGGCAGTTGTAGGTAAGTTTTAAAATAAGTGTAGGGCATTTTAGATTCATTTTTCCATTATGACACCGGTGGGTAATTTTTCTTTTTTTCCCTGATTATTGTGCTAATTTCCAGTCAGTTAGAGCGAACGTGGCAGATCTATTTCTTGGTCAAATATTAAATTACTAGATTTCTTCCTTAGTTACATCCAGATGTCCTTTTGTATGGGTTCTAGCTATTGTTTCAAGACGTTGGATCCTTTGAAGATTTGACTATTTTGGGTTGCTTGATGTGTATTGGGTTGGAGGTTGTGACTTTAGTTTTGAAATATTTGTTTGCATTTGTCCATTACAGTTTATATATGGACGGTGCAGGAGATAGAGTTGGAGAATGTGGCTAAACTACCGAAATACATTTTTATGTATTTTTTTTTTTTGCTTTTTTATGGGAGACAGAGGAATATATTAAACTGAAAGCATATTGCATCCCTCTTTTACAGCAAACACCCTGAAAAAAAGAAAAAACACAAGGAGTTCCACCAAGGGGCTGCGCATCATCTTCTTCCTCAAAAAATCTTGAGCATGATCAGATCTGAGACATGGATGACTGAAGACCTTTTTCCTTCCTCGATCGATGGGAGACATAACTTTGTAAAACCGCAAATAATTGTCACGAATCAAGAGTTCGATCTGAACGAGCATCGACATCTCCCCACCCAATGAAGAAAGAAACAAAAATCCAACTCGAAATTGCTGCCCCTGAAATCTCCCCAGTAACAATGTCGACGACGAGGCCCCCAGAATCTCCACGAAGGGACAGGAAACCACAAGACGCAAAACACATCGAGGAAGAAGAACCATAACACTTGCACCACAGCACACCATAGCCCCTTTGAGGAAGTCACCGGTTGTACCGTCGACTTCACCAGAGAAGTTACAGGAGTACCAAGATGCGAATTGGAGGTCGAAGCCTTCACTGCCGAGGTGTGCATAAGGCTGAATAGCTGCACTGCTGTACTTTCTTCGCTCCCGGGAGTGCCCCGTTCGGGGCCATCCATTTTGCTTAGAGATCATGCGACATGGGAGGATGAGGAGTTTGATTTTCACCCATATGCTCATTGATTTCCCACTTGTGCATACAGATTAATGCAAAGGTGTGGATGGGTCTACCTTTTCACGAAGGCACCATTGGAATTTTATAACACTGAAAATGCAATATTCTGTGGTTCTTAACCTTATTCGTCGGGAGACAGTCATGTTCAAGACCGGTTCAAATCCATGGAGGATTGCAACGGAACAACATATCAAGAACGGACACACGAATTGGAGAAAGGCACGCTGGAAACGGGGCTTCGCTAACTTCAATAGCCTTGGAGCAGTGGTGGGATGCTCTGCTCATTCCTAAAGTAGTCAGTCGGATCCACCGCTCCCTTCACCACCGCGAGCCGCTGAAAATTGCCGCCGAAGTACTTCTCGCCCCACACCTTGCCGCTGTCGAACGTGCTCACGTCGTTCACCACCGTGTTCTCGCCGATGTCCAGGTCCCTGTAGTTCACGTACGCCTCCCTCGGGTTTTTGGTCACGTACCGCCCCATGAACTCGTAGAAGTTGCTGACCCAGCTCTTCGCCGTCGAGCCGTCGTCGTTGCCAAACCATAACGCGACGTACTGGATGTTGTACAGCACGCCGCTCCGGTGCGGGTACGGTGTCGCGCCGGCGGGGATGGTGCTGATGAACCCGCCGTGTGGTTCCAGGATGATGATCCCGGCGCCGCTCATGTTGAACCAGGAGTAGATCTTCTGCCACGCGCCCTTGGGGATGGCGCGCCGGACGTAGTCGGACTTGTTCTTGAAGAAGGGGCTCGTGGTGCTCCGGTTCAGGAGCGCCGTCGTGTCGGCGTTGCCGAAGTTGATGAACGCCGCTGACTCCAGCCAGCTCATCTCTTTGCAGTCCGCCTTTGTCATGTTCAACTCCGGGAGCCGGGACGTTATTGTCGGCAGGAGCTCGTCGCACGTGCCGAGGAAGAGGGACTGGAACAGGGCTTGCTGACCCTGCACGATGACCCTGACGGCGATGTCGCTGGGCAGGGCTGGTGCGACATCTTGCCACTTGGTCAGGACGTCGATGGCGCCGTGGTCAAGCGTCTTGGCGATGTTGAACACTGTAACGGTCGACGGGACCTTGACGAGGCTCACCTTCCATGACACGACGATGCCGAAGCTCCCGCCGCCGCCGCCTCGGATCGCCCAGAAGAGGTCCTCCCCCATAGCTGTCCGGTCGAGAAGGTCGCCGCTGGCGTTGACCAGCTTGGCGTCGACGACGTTGTCGATGGAGAGGCCGTACCTGCGCATCATCATGCCGATCCCGCCGCCGCTGAAGTGGCCGCCGACACCGAGCGTCGGGCACACGCCGGCCGGGAACGCGAGCTCCGCGTTATTCTTCGCAATGGTGTAGTAGAGCTCACCGATAGTGGCGCCGGAGTCCACCCACGCCATGGGCACCCACTCGTCGGTGCTCACCGCGATGGCGCGGAGCTTGGCGAGGTCGAGCACCCCGAACACCTCCGGCCGCTCTGACCGGTACGACAGGCCCTCGTAGTCGTGCCCGCCGCTGCGCACGCGGAGGCGCACGCCGTTCGTGCGGCCGCAGCGGACGGCGGCCTGCACGTGGGAGGCGTCTGTCACCGTGACGATGCAAATCGGCCTCGCCGTGGTGTTGGCGAGGAACCTGGGGTTCCGCATGGTGGACACCAGCACGTCAGTGAAATTACTGGAGCCCGGCTTGAATATGAGATCACTGGGTATCTTCTCCGAGAGGCATTGGAGGAAGCCATCGGAGGTAGCTGAGGATGGAGTAGAAAGGTAACAAGAGGATAAGCTAAGGACGAGGGTTATTGCCAAGCACCTGAACAGCGCCATATTTGCTACTTGCAATGGCAATACTACGCAGCTCGCTTGTTGAATTGTTCCAACTCCATAGCTCTAGGCTGCCTATATAGTACGTAGTGTAGTGTATCTGCTGATGCAGTGACACGTGAAGATGCCATTGTGTTCTGACTTACGGCCCGTGACTCCGGGATTCGTGCAGATTAGTTTTAGCTAGTCCTTCGGTCAACTATTCCGAAGGTCGCAAGGGACCTCGCCGGAGACGATGCGATGTCTGGTTAGGTTACATGAATTTACATGCACGAAGTACGTAGATGAGTATAAATAAGTCTCGATCAGCTGCGCGATTGAGCATCCTGTCGCTCATTGCACCTCGATCATCACGTTGACGAAAACCGGGGTTAATTAGGTCTGATATTGAGATTCGGTTGAGATCTGGTTCTAGAAATCAGAACTCATATATGATTGCGTCTTGTGTTTTAGAGAACACACTTGTGTGCGGTGTTAGATTGATACTGCCACGTAATGCATAACAGATATACTAGTTGCAGGTTAATACAAAGGAGTAGTATAGTATTTTATGCCTTGTCTCCGCCCAAGGAAATCTATGACCGTGACCTGTTCAAGATCCTAACAGTAAACTACAGGACACGTGGAAGCGTGATAATATCTCAAAACAAATGACGTTTTAGTTTTGTTTTAAGTCAAACTATTTAAAGTTTAACCAAACGTGTACGGTAAAGTATCAATAGTTTTAGTGTCAAATAAGCATCGTCAGATTCAATGAAATAATTTTTCATCTTATGCATATTTAGTGTGTCATAAATGTTGATACTATACTGTATATATTTGGTCAAAGTGTTTGACTTAGAACAAGACTAGAATGTAATTTGTTTTGCGATGGAGGGGTGATGGTGGTAATATATAAATGCTACGTGTGTATGGATATTTTTTTAATCTTTTTTTAATGAAGTTGGTGTGTAACTTTTATTTCTTCATGAGAGAGAGAGAGAGAGAGAGAGAGAGAGAGAGAGAGAGAGAGCATGATGTCTCATTTTCTTGATCAAATAATGAATGTATTTGTTTTGCTATGGCGGCTTGCAGTGGTTGTTAGCAAGTTACGGTTTAATCGAACCTTGCAAAGCCAAGCCAGTTCCCAAGCCTTGAGTTATCCCTCCATATCTACATGCAGAAACATAGGTCGATGACTACTGAAACTTAATCGTTACATTGTATTGTGCGGATTCATTGAACCATTTTTTTTTTGGAATAAAGGATTTTTATTAAGCCCCGGCTTCTGCTGAAGCCTGTCGGACCAAAACAAGCAGTTTACAAAACAACTAAAAAAGAAAAGAGCTAAGCCAAGCTATTCTCCACAGACGTGGCAAAATCCAGACAGAACAATCAAATTCAACGAACTGTGAGTCCTTAATCTTCCCCACTGTTCTCTCTCCTTCGCGCATCCTCTTCCCTGTTCTCCTTCCGGCATGCGCCTGGTGCCTCCATCTTCTTCCTGCAAATTCCTCCTCCGCTTCTCCTATCTTCATTCCAGCTGCACAACACCTGTACCTGAAATCACATTCATATCTCTCCCATTCCGCACGTAAAAAAAAGGTATTTCATTTGTTGAGCCATTTAACCACATATATCTTTCATTTGTTGAAATCGTGCTGAAATTTTTTCATGAAAACATGCACATTCAACATGGACTTGCCATTAACTGCTTTGGAGCAATGGCGGGATGCTCTGCTCATTCCTAAAGTAGTCTGTCGGATCGACCAAACCCTTCACCGCCGCGAGCTTCTGGAAGTTGGCGCCGAAGTACTTCTCACCCCACACCTTACCGCTATCGTAAGTGCTGACGTCGTTCGCCACCACATTCTCGCCGATATCCAGGTCTCGGTAGTTCACGTACGCCTCCCTCGGACTGCTGCTCACGTACTGCCCCATGAAGTCGTAGAAGCTGCTGATCCAGCCCATCGCCGTCGAGCCGTCGTCGTTGGCGGACCAGAACGTGATGTACTGGATGTTGTACAGCACGTCGCTCCGGTGCGCGTACGGCGTCGCCCCGGCGGGGACGGTGCCGATGAACCCGCCGTGGGGCTCCAGGATCATCATCCCGGCGCCGCTCTTGGTTAGCCACGGGAGGATGTTTTCCCACGCGTCCCTGGGAAGGGCGCGCCGGACGTAGTCGGACTTGTTCTTGGTGAAGGTGCTGCCCAGGCTGGTGCCCCGGCTCAGAAGCGACTCGACCGGCGCGTTGGGGTTCCAGCTGTTGAAGAAGGCCGCGGACTGCAGCCAGCTCATCTCCATGCAGTTGGAGCTCGTCATGCCGAGCTCCGGGAAGAAGGTGCTCAGCATTGGCACTAGCGTGCTGCAGCTGCCGAGGTACAGGGCCTGGAACACGGCTTGCTGTCCCTGGACGATCACCCTGATGTTGATTTCGTTGGGGAGGGTCGGCCCGACGTCCTGCCATCTGGTGATGACGTCGATGGCGCCCTGGTCCAGCGTCTTGAAGATGTTGAACGCCGTCACGGTCGACGGGACCTTGACGAGGCTCACCTTCCACGACAGCACGATGCCGAAGCTCTCGCCGCCGCCTCCGCAGACGGCCCAGAAGAGGTCCTCCCCCATGGCCGCCCTGTCGAGGAGGTCGCCGTTGGCATTGACCAGCCTGGCGTCGAGGACGTGGTCGATGGAGAGCCCGAACTTGCGCATCATCATGCCGATCCCGCCGCCGCTCAAGTGGCCGCCGACGCCGATGGTCGGGCAGATGCCGGCCGGGAACGCGACCTCGGGGTTGTTCTTGGCGACCCTGTAGTAGAGCTCCCCGAGCGTGGCGCCGGAGTCCACCCACGCCGTGGGCGCCGCCCCGTCGTCGTCGTTCACGGTGATGGCGCGGAGGTTGGTGAGGTCGACGACGCCGAACACCTCGGCCCGCTCCGACCGGTACGACAGGCCCTCGTAGTGGTGCCCGCCGCTGCGCACGCGGAGGCGCACGCCGTTCATGCGGCCGCAGAGCACGGCGGCCTGCACGTGGGACGCGTCCGTCGGGGTGACGATGCAGAGCGGCCGCACCGTGGTGTTGGTGAAGAACCGGGGGTTCCGGATGGAGGATACCAGCACGTCGGTGAAGCTGCTGGAGCCCTGCGTGAAAATGAGCTCGCTGGGGATCTTCTCCCTCAGGCATTGGAGGAATCCATCCGGGGAAGCAGTGGATGGAGTGGAGAGATAAAGAGAGAAGAAGCTGAGGATGAGCACTAGTGCTATGCCCCTGGACATTGCCATGTTTGCTGCTCGCAGTGACAGTACTACAGTGCTTGGTTATGCTTGTTCTAAGCTGCTGATCTGCAGCGACATGGAAGTTGCGTGTATGCGTTGTGAGGACCCGTGACTCTGGGATGCGTGCGGACGACCGTCAACAATGGTCGCAAGGAACGAACTTGGCCGTGATAGAATATGGCACCACATGACGCCCTGAATTTTCTTAACTCACACTTTGCCGGCAAGATCACGGGATTAGTGAACTCAGGTTGCAGCACTTGGTGCCTGGTGGCTTGGTGGCTTGGTGCCTTACCGCCAACAAGGAAACAAAATCCCATGCGAGCATCGCTCCAGAAACCTCCCTTAAATCAAAATATTGGGATCCAATCAAAAATACCATGTCCAACAGGATTCCAAAACCACCCGCAGTTTTTTCATAGCACCTAAACTTCCCTCATTTTTAGCTGAGGATATTTGGCCGTCACCAAAGACCCAGTTTCTGGTAGTGAAACAAGGGAAGAATTAGGGCTCACATCTCTTCTTTTTGCTATGAAATTAATGTTTTTGTGGCCCCAAATGCTGACATAGCCCAATCAAAAGTGTTTTAATCCATTTTTAGGGAAGGACTGTTGGAGGAGGAGAAAAAAGTTGCCCCTCATAATTTTTTGATTGCTCTTAAAAACAAGTTTATGAGACCAATTTTACGGGAGTCTCTTGGAGATGCTCCTTCCGTCAAGACACGCACGAGTCAATGCAACTATTTTTTTAAATTTTTATAATATGTACTTGCTATATATGAGTTTAGTGGTACGAAAAGTTTAACAGTAAAATTCATAGTACTTAGCTTTACAATGTTATGCTGTATGCCGATAATGTTGATGATGTGAGCGTCTGTACAGCAGCACCTCGATCATGTTGGCCGTCATCGGCGAGGTCTAGTCTTCAGATCAAGTTGAGATCAGAACTAAATGTACTAATAACAGAATTTGGATGTGCCGTGTTACTGACACACGCTGTATCTGGCGTCGACCTCATTCTCCTGTCACCGCATCTCCCTGTGAAATACTTACATCCGTTTGGAAATACTTGTCACTCGGAAAATTACTGTAGCAACTTTGACTCTACATTTTTTCTACAAAATATTTAGATATATTTGAAAGTATATAATGCTAATATAATGTACCTCAAAACCTACCAAACAATATGAAAGTTTGAAGTAACTAGAAATATTTTAGAGAAAAAGACATATAGTCAAAGTTGCTACAGTGATTTCCCGGGTGACAAATATTTCCAAACGGATGAAAGTATAAGACTACATGCAACGTGCACGCCAGAACGGACTACACACTACACTGCATAATCATTGCAATATAGTATAGGTGGCCGGTTGGATAAAAGTGGTACTTTCGATCAAAAAAAGCCAAAGGAATCAGTTGGAAACTGCAAGGGTTGGCGCATAAACTTCCAATCAGCATGCACTTGGTAACATGAGAGCAGATACGGCCGCTGCTAAATATTCGATCGGAACAAATTGAACCCATCTGGACAAGACAAAATCCGTGACACCAATGACAGCTCGAATTAGAGATATGCTAGAGTATATGTGATGGTAGATGAAGCTGCTAGCTTAACGATATAGAACGTGGAGAGGCGGCCCTGGAATTCCTTGCACCCAATATGATCTTACAGAGAAATGCCTGGACATATATGATCTTAACTACTCCTTTCCGTCCCGGATATGCTAGTACTCTCCTGAAATTCCAAGAACGAGCTCACAGGAAAAAGACCATAGCACCCACAATAACTCACTTGCTCAAGTGGCAACTTGATGTTAGGTAAAAAAAAAAAAAAACGTTGGCCGCCTACACCACGCCAGCAAGCTTCTTGCCAGCATCATCTTCTTCGCACCGCCAAGCTTTTGAAGACCGCAATACTCATCCGTTCTGGAGAACGGATCTTTGTAAACACATAAAAAACATCGGAGAGGCTGTGCCTCGAGTTTGATCCAGATCTGCTTCTACGCCGCCAACCGTCGACGCAACTATATCCCTCACAAGCCTTTTATCAGTGCCGGATGGAACACTGTTGAGATGAAGAGAGAGTCGGAGTACTAGTACTATTATTCCAAATAAGACCGTCATCCACTTCGTCTGGACAACGACCCTTCGGCACCAAACCCATATGCCATCGCATCCTCATGGAAGAAACCATAAGAACGAGATAAATAAGGAACTAACATGAGACAATTTGTCATCCCCACCTTGATTGTCGAAAAAGAGAAACAAAAACTATACTCAAACTACGAGACGTCGAGATCTACTTGAAGAGGTGGATCTCCACTCCTTTTCACTGATGGCTGACCGGAAAGGAAGAGGAAAGGGGATCAGAGAACGGCGGCGGCTAGGGCTTTTTCAGAGGAGTTGAAGAAGGGCACACGGACAGGGAAAGGGAAGTTTTATCCCAATTGGACCCTCTGCCAGCCCACACACACCATCTAGGCCGAATAAGAATTTTGTGGCCCACCAAGCGCTAGGCCCATATCAGGTGAAGGCCGTCTTTTTTTTTTTTTGAGGGAAATAAATACGCCCGCTAGGGGCTAGGAGTTCTCCATATCAGGTGACGGCCTCTCCTCTAAGAAGCAGACCTGACGTTCTCAATGTGCTAAAAAAAAAATGACGTTCTCTGGGGGTGAATCGCAGCTCGCACGCACTGCAGGGAGATGAGCTTCCTCCAGTCCGTACTGTACATCTTCGACGGCACCGGCGCCGCCGTGCGCGAGGAGGACATGCTGAACCGAACCTCCTCTTTGGACAGTATATCCTTCAAGTCGACGTCGGATTACGTCCGGTGGCCGATCGCCAGGGGCGTGTGGCCGGAGGTGTTTACCCTGCTCGCGAGACCCGCCGCGGGGTTCGTGATCTTGGACCCCTACGGCGCCAAGATCAGCAGAGTGACGAAACCGGCGATGCCGTACCCGCACCGCGGCGGCGTGCCGTACAACGTCAAGTACGTCAACTTCTGGGCAGCAGGTGAAGATGGAGCAGCGCATACGCAGTGGACCAGGGACATTTAAGCGTTCATGGAGCCGTACGTGAGCAAGAATCCCAGGGAGGCGTACTTCAACTACAGGGACCTTTACCTGGGACAGAACGTCGTGGTGGGCAACGTTAGCAGCTAGCCAGCTACGAGGCAGGCAAGGTCTGGGGCGAGAAGTACTTCAAGGGCAACTATAAAGAGGCTAAGGGTAAGATTGATTCTGATGACTCCTTCAGGAACGTGCAGAGCATCCCAGGAAACCCCTTCAGCACTTGAGCACAGAGAGAACATGGGCAACTGGATCTTCTCTAATGATAGATCGCATCAATTCCCCCCGTAACAACACTTCTCTAATGCCCCCTTGTAAATTATGTTTGGCTAATTCCATAAAAAAAATTATGTTTGGCAAAAGCCCACATGCTTGCTGGTTCAAAATAGTTTGGTGCTTCCTTCCCACCGAGTTTGGTTTCACTAACATGATATGATTGAACGACAGTATACTACATGGGGATTGCTAAAATCCACCCGGGCATTACTTCCTGCTCTGTCACCCGATTTTTGTGCCGTCGGATGTCTCTGCTTGTGTCTTGCGGTCTGTCCGATTTGCCCCTCCCTGATATGTGAACTCTCTCTGTTTCTTTCTTCATTTTTCTTCCTGCTGCTCCTCTGCTCTAGGGTTTGAGCTCCGCATCTGCCCCCCATTTCGTGGAAATTTTGCAGGTTCTTGTTCGAATCTCTCAGTCCATTCCTCTTCTGTTGTCATTTGTGGATTCGATTCATTGTTTTTGTGGCCAGTTTCGTTCTTCTAGTCGATTTGTTAGAGTTGTTCGTCCATTCGATTTGGATTGACGTACGGGGAATAATGATTGCTAATTTGCGACTTATTTTTCTCTGATTCGGCATGATTTGTGTGATATGTCCTCTGCTTTTGCATCCCCACTCGTGGCGCCGCTTGTGAAATCCGGCGAGGAGCAGGGTGGCCAAAGGACCTCTGCTTGATGCTGGTTGAGAGTCTGGCTAGGTCGTGGTCGCTATAGTCATCGGACGACGTCGACGCTCACTCCATCTCTTGCGCGTGCCCTGCTCCCCACTCGTCCTGCTTCCAGTGCAGTAATTATGGATAAATGTCGATGGAATTTGGTGGAGTTGCTCTACCAAATATATGATTTGTCTGCCAAATGTCATGAGGCAAGTAGATGAATGTTGTTTGCTTCTGTTCTTACTGCAAGGGCTTCTCATATGATGTGATTACTCTCTGAGAAGTTGCACTGCATACAGATAACAACAAACTCACATATGTTGCCGGTGCACTTCCTGTTTAAATTTGTATGATGTTATGTTAGCATTTGTTTACCAGTGCACTAGCCTGCCAAATGGCCGATGACATGCCTAGCTCATATTTGACTTGTTTAATTTCTTCGAACGTATATAGTGTGTATCATCTCCTGATTGCTCGAATTAAACTGTGGACAGCTGCAGTTTCTAACTGTTGAATGAATGTATGATTTTCAGTTGCCCTACATTACTACATTAGTTAGGTTTTGTCCAATTTTGCATTGATTATTAGGTGACGTTATTTAGGGAATCAATGCTCTGTTCATCGTACTTGAAGGGTCTCCTGCTGCCAATGTAATGTGTTTAAAAGTAGGATTACCTTGAAATGATCACCATTACGATGAATCTGGGCCTGTTTTTCCAGCACTTTTTCGTCTAGCTATGAATTTATATTGAATAGTGATATCACTAGTTTGATAATTACGTTATAATATCCTGATATAACTAGTTAACTGTGCTATGATTTGTTCATGATTTTTATTCTTTTTTGGGTGTACTGATATAACTAGTTTTTTATGCTAATTAGATATTTATGGTGTTTATGACCATTATTTTATGATTTTACTGGATTCAACCTTTAGTGATACTGAGAGGCTGAAATAAGGCATGTACCACAGTTCTTAGAGAATTTAGTTTACCATCCTTTCAATACAGCTTAGCGGTACGAAAATATGAAGAAACTTAAAAGCAAGCTGGCAATGTCAGTAAAGCATGATCTATATGACCTTTTTGGTTTATTATTGTAATATAATATAGTGTTTGCCCCTAAATATAAATTTTTATATTTGTGTTTATTCTTTTTCTCAGGTAGTCTAAGAGGCATACATTTGTCAAGAAGAGTAAAGATGCATTTACACGTTTCAGTGTTACTACCTTTTTCTTCCGTCCTATTTCATTGTTGTTTCGGTGAATAGTTTCTTGTGTCCAAATTCTTCACTAAAACCAAGTTCAAGATATTTTGGATTTTTTTAGAAATTTTGAAAATGCTTCTCAGTTTGACATATTTAAAGTCATGTACCCCTATTGTTCCTACTCAATGCAGACACTGATGTGTTCCCTTTTTGGTTTTACTTTGTTTATTTTTGGTTTCAGATTCCACGCATTGTTCTCATTCATCTTTACTTTAGTTATAATCCACTGCACCTACTTTTTTGCCTCTCCCGCTGCGTGATCCCTGAATTTGTGACCGTGCGATGTCCCGTTCAATTTGCCCCCTGTCTGACATGCGTATCCCGCACTTTTCCCTGATGAGATTTTTTATTTTTTGAGTCATGCTTTTGTTCATGCATGTTCATTCTCCTCCCCATTTCGAGCTCCTCGCGTTGCTCTGCCTAGGTTCGCCTTCTTGGTCGCCGGAGGCGATTCGCGGCGATCTTCCAGCTATTCTTTGAAATCGCATCATCCGTCATACCTCTGGAGCTCTTGTGTTTTGAATTCTGACTTGGATCTCGTTTTGTGTTGTTTGGGTTTGATGTCACGTGGCATGGATGTGACTAGGAAGAAAAAGCGCGCTCCGCCGCGCTCGTAAAGTAACCATACATTAATTTTTTTATTTTCATCTTACAATAGTTAGAAGACAATTTTATAAATTGATGAGAGGTTAGGTATACAATGCATATTCTGCAGCATTTGTGATCTATTCTGTACTACACTCCAATGCATGAACACAGAAATATGCATATTTCATAAAGGTAGGGGGCCGAACCGTAAGAATGATAATTCAGAAGATCGAATATGTAAATAAGTAATTTAACAGGGTTCTATTCAGAAAATGACCATAGCCTCGCATACTGTCCACATTCCAGTTGACTGAAAACGTATTTATATAGAAGATAGGAGTGTTTTCGCAAACTTTCCCAATGCCACAACGTGGCGTGTGGCCACATCTTTATCTCCATCATCGGTTCTTCGTTCACTCCATCACCTGCCTTTTCATCCCCAGCTCGCGCTTTCTCTCTCGCACAGTCAGCACAACACCGCACGACGCAGCCTCCTCCTCTCTCATCCCCATCTCGCTCGCAAGCTGTCCATCTGTCTCTCTCGCAAGCTCTCCTCGTTCGGAGACCCCATCTGTCTCTCTCTCTGCTCCGCTGGCTAGTTCGACCGGGAGCGGCTCACCGGCGTCCACCGGGCGCGGCATGGCGCCAGAGCTGAGCAGGGCGGCACCTGCCAGGACGAACAGGCTGGGCGGCGTGGGTGAGGCCTAGCGCGCGAGCGACGCGGCCATGGCAGCGGCCGGGCGCGCTGCTCGGGAGACGCGGGCCGGCGCTGACGGCGTCGGGACCGGTCGGGCGCGGCGGAGCGGGGGCCGCGCAAGCGCCGGTGTCGGGCGGAGCAAGCGCGGGCGGCTCTTGGCGGGGCGGGGCGGGGCAGTGTGGCGGCAATGCAGCACGCGGGCGTGGGCGAGCGGAGCGGCGTAGGGGGCGCGGGCGTGGGTGAACGGGGCGCCAGGGAAAACAGGCTCGGCGTCCGTCAAAAGCATAGGAAAGCGAATCAGCAAAGCCTGCAGAGACCGGTGAAAAAATGGTGCGCGACGCAAGCCAAAAATGACTGGGACCCACCTAGAGACCACGTGTCGACGCAGAGCAGGGCCACAGAGGCCAAAATGCCCTGAGAGGCCCTTGCCTCCTGTGTATGTATGTAGATTATATAAAGAACCAGTTAGGAGGAAAATCAGTTTTACCTTGTTAGCCTATGTACCCTGCCATCTAAACCGTCCTGCTATATTGTGGGCCCAAAATCCAACGCGCCGAATCGCTCCATCCATCCCCGGGCGTAACGCTGCCCTCTCCTCCCCTCCCCTTTACATTAAAACTTTCATTACAGTAACGCTATAAAAAAAGTTTTTTCTCACCCAATTTGTGCACCCACACGTACCAAACGTTTGGAAACCCACACGTAGCCACACGTTCTTTCCTTGTGTAGCATAGTTATTTCCTTGAGTAGCCACACGTTCTTTCCTTTTCCTTTTTTTCCTTCTTTCTGATCGATCACGTAGCCACACGTTATTTCTGATCAATCCGCGGGCCCGTGCTTTATTGCCTTTCCATCCTCGCGCCCGGGCTTGATTGCCTTTCCATCCTCGCGCGAATTGTTCCTCTGCCACAGGCGATGATGTCGAGGTCTCTTGCTTGGCGGCGGCTCGGTTCTGCCACCGGGAGGCGCGTTAGGTGGATCCGTGGCTAGCCCGCGGCGCACAGGGTGGATCTGCGGCGACCAGGCGCGGCGTGAGACTTCGGTGAGCGGGTGGAGATCGGGGCTCAGCGGCGAGGATCCACACGATGGATCCAATCGACCCCTCGACGAGGGCCTCGGCGGCAAGCACATGCGCCGCCAGGAGGTCGAAGCTGAAGTCGTGGCCGGGGCCTCCATGGACGTGTCAAGGCGACGCCAACTTTCACGACTCGACGGCGGCGCGACACTGCAGATCGCCGCTTCCTCGCGGCGCGGAGTCCACCGTCAAGGACCAGTAAGGCAACAAGGTGCGGCCGTTTTTGACAAACTCCTGCTTTTTTTTTTTGTTCGTTTTTGTTTGCATTGGATAGGATCAAATACTTCATTTCTTAGAGGACGATCTGACTTCGATTTGGAACTTCTGTGGTATATAGTACCAGATTATTTTGACACTAATTAATCAAGATTGAATATAGTAGCAGATTATTTATACACTAATTAATCAAGACTGAATACGTTGGCATGCTGCAGTTTATAAGCTATTAATCACGTGACACATGGATTTCTGATTGTATTGTTCGAACATGTATGTTTTGTTATGAAGTATTGCATTATGTGAGGGTTTCTACATCTAGCAACCATTGGCAGATGGGGGCGCGATAACAGAATCATGAGGTCATCAAGATATAGGAGACCCAATTGTGGGTTGGTTCCATTGGGTTATTAATAAATTTGGTCTATCATGGCTTTGTTTCACTGAATTGTGCCTTTTCTCCCCATATTGTATTTTCCAGACAGTTTGGATGGATTGCTTCTTCAATTACAGGCAAGCATTCAGGGAGGAGTCTTACGTGCCCCAACTTATGTGGCATCCAAATGTTTTTCAAATTCTTTGTTCTGTAACACACATACAATGCTTGGCTGTACTATTTTTTTTAATTTCCTGATGATTGTATGGTTGTGATTACGTGAAATGGAATTTTAATTTAACTCCATGTACAAAAATAATATCTCAATTTATGTTATAAAGGTCATGCCAAGTGATGCAGTATTTTGATCACCTGCGTGGCGCATTGTGCTTTATGCATGTAATTTTGTGGTGACTTATAAATCCCGGCTGCCTTTCTTCATGGAAACTTCTATGGCTGTAACATGGCATATCTAAAAACAACAAAATAGATACATCTTCGAAGGACAGCAGTGAACTCTCAGCAATTGAAGAAAAAAAATTAGATATTGTTTAGATACTTCTATGGCTGTAACTTAGATATTGTTTAGTAATCTATGATACGAAGAGAAATGCCATCAAGTACATCGTAATGCTCATGGTCCAGCTAAGGGATGTCATTATTTAGACACGTGCGTGACGCACGTGCATTGATACTAGTGTAGATTAGTATCAGGGCCCTTTCCTCCTGTGTATGTAGATTAGTATATTCGTCGGTGATTTTCCATGTTAGTTCTTGGAAATTACCCCATGGCAGATAATAAATAGCCTTTGTACTATAAAACAATTATGTTCTCATGGCAGCATGAGTTCTGGATCATGGTTACATGCTCTGCTTTTTTTAAGTCATTTGAAATGTGATTTGTAATAATGTACAACGCGTCTTGTTTTGTATTACACCTTAAGTATAGGTGTAATAATTGTACTATTTAACTGTATGTGTAGCATCCCGCCTCAAATAGTGATGGGTTAGCTTAACAGGATCGAGATCGGGTGACACTTGACGACGCAAGAGTCTAAAAGTACACACATATGAGCATAAATAAAATAGAGTACAAGTGAAAGTTAATTATTACAACTTTTGTTCAGATTTGATACATAAAAGAGTTTGAAAAGCGTAGCGGAAGCGAATAGACAACTCGACGATATTACCCTATGATGAAGCATATTCAGCCCGTAAACATGCCTCATTCTCCTGAGCAACCTCACCTGCAACAAAAGATTAAAACAACAAACCCTGAGCAACTAATACTCAGCAAGATTTAACCGTCAAAATGCCTTCTAAGACCGACTCCTAGCATGCATGGGGCTGACCAAGGGTAATGGAATAAATTACATAAAAATAGCACTAAAAGTTGGTCCTTCTTTCAAATTTTAGCCAAATTAAATGGGTTCTCGCATAAACATAAAGGTGAGCAACCTATACCAAGCAATACATGGTTGCAATACAATTTAGAGTAACAAACAGCAAGTACAATACATGGTTTCACTTCTTACTACGATGTGGCAGCGATCACAGGTGGTACTCAATAACCGCGAGGGACGGCGATTCGAATCGATTTACACCTGCAGGCGAAACCCGGAAAACACGACGTACGCAGACTCACGAAGAGTCACGCACCGCAACCTCTCACAAGATACCATAAAGCCGGTCCGAGTGTCACGTCTCTCGAGTACACGTCCTCCACGCGATGCCGCGCTGGCCATCCGTGGTTAGCCCGTGCACCCTCCCTTCTAGCACATACCCGCAACCACCATAACCATCTTCATCACCAAAAGAGAGGTGGGGCCCCGTCCAACAATACAGTAATCGAGTTACATCGGTTTACTAGTGCTCATATCACTAGCATGCATCCGGTACGTTCAAACTTGCTCAACGGGTCCACAACGATCAGTCCTCAATCGACACAGACGGGGCTACTGCACACAAGACCTCCATGTCTGCTGCAAACCTACACATCCCCGTCCGGTCTCCAATTATCATCATCATGTGAGATAGCAACAACTACAGTAATTCTCCCAAAAAGAGTCCTATAGCTCGCGAGTAGTGTTCCGCACAGACTTCTACCGATGAATCAACATTAAGCATAGCATAAAGTAACGCGCGGCTGAACAACCAACCCATAGGAAAGCCTATAGATACATGCAACTAAGTTGTCATTCAACTCCTAAATACCTAATGCACATACATGACTCGCATACATGTGAGAAAGCGAAAACATTTCGAAAAGGGTTGAGATGCACCGGAGCTTGCCTTGGGTTTGATCAATGTTAGCACATTCAAATACGTTAGCAGCAGCACCACGTTCCTCCACCATGATGTCCACGTTCTTGGTTCCGGCATCGTTTCCTAAATGGATGATATGCAATGCAAAACAAGAATTAAGTGCAATGAACATATAAAACTTTGTTAAATAAAATGATGCAATGACATGTGGAGTGTGTTGCTGTGATGCTCAGGGAGGGCATAA
This sequence comes from Eragrostis nindensis, assembly GCA_012490785.1. Classification (NCBI taxonomy): domain Eukaryota; kingdom Viridiplantae; phylum Streptophyta; class Magnoliopsida; order Poales; family Poaceae; genus Eragrostis; species Eragrostis nindensis. Next base: position 43,369 of record JAAXCT010001686.1, read on the forward strand.
AGTGATATCGAGGTGTTTGCATTTGAAGCATCCTCACAAAAGGCGACATGTTCTTAGGTTTTTAAAGTGTCGAAACAATATATTTACAATTCAAATTTAATTAACATGGTTCTGGAAGGCCAATAATTGATTTGTGTTTTTCAGAGTACGCTACTACTAAGTATAGTGAACATATCCAAAAATTGGATTAAAAGAATGCATGAATAAATTTTATGAAAAAGAAACAAGTTAAAGCTTGAAAATGCAATTACTGCTAACATATGCAGAAATGAAATATGCAACTTGGTGAATGGTTCAGTTTTGTCATGAGATGCATGCAAACCAAATTACATGATTTTTGGATGAGCAGGAAAAACATATATGACAAAACTGGTGGGTCCCACGCGTCCTTCTGATTTTTTTCCATGAAATTTCCAGGCTGCTGCTGAAAATGCTTCCAAACGCTAGGATCCAAGTCTCCAAAATCTCTGAGAAATTTTGTGGATGCAAGTCGACTCATGGAGAGAAACTTTTCTTATTGGAAGTTTTCCAAATTCGCAATCATTTTTAAGTTAAAATTCATGGAAAATGGGATTTCTTTGAGGGCTTCTAATTTATTTGAATTACTTAGCCCTTAGATAAAATTCTTGAAAAAAATCGCCCAAAATTCTATCTTGACACTGGGAACCCAGATATGACTTTTGTTGGTCCCATTAATGTGCAAAAATTTGGAGTTTCAAGTTGACCTCAAATTTGAATCAAATTCGAGTTTATCTGAGAGGATTTGAGTTTTGATTTTCTTTTTCATGAAATTTGAGCTTAGCATTTCTCGATCACTCCATAAACATGATTAGCATAAATTTATAACGTTTTAGAAAACTGGGATGTTACAGTATGTAACCTAATTTTTACTTGAATATTGACTGTGGGGTTGGATCAGTGCAACAAATCCTCTGTTAATTTATTATCCATAATATTTTTCTTATATAGTTTATGTTGTTTCGTCTTTGTGTGATTGGATCGTGTATGTTTGTCTTCGAATCCTACATGTGTGCAAGTGGTGGTTTCTTCATAGCCAATCAGGTAATTTGAGTCTGGTCTTCTCCTTCTACATATTCAAGTATTTGATGTTAAAATTCTGGTGAAGTATTTTATATACAATTCTTTATTTTGTGATATGATTTAGTTCTACTGATGCTATATGTGAAAGAAAAACATGTTGTGTACATTCAAATCTGAGACTTGTAGATTGCATTCTGTCTTTTGGTCCAAAAATTACTTGTCCTTTTTCGCTATCAATTAGATACATGTTTATATAAAAATATAGTGCCTCTAGCCTATTTTTACATGAAAATTGTAGGTGTAATTTTTCTGTTATCAAACTGTACTTGATTTTAATTTCTACTGTTCATTTGTGCAATTTAGCTTTTGTTTCATGGTGATCAGGTTACAATTTTGTTGTCAGTGTAGCATCATTTAATAATGATTGAGATGTCATTAGGAAACAATCTCTAGTCATGTTAGCTCAGTTTTTGCTCCAAGGGTTAGATGCTCTGCATTTTAATTCGTTCAAAATGTAATTGTACAAATTTACCGTTCATTTGGCCCTTAATTACACAATAACTTTATATGTAACAATTGTGTAATTGTACTGTATTTTACAATTTTGGTTTGAAGTTTTGACTTTGTGGGGTTGAATCGGTGCCCCAAACCCTCTGTATTTTGTATTTCCATGATAAATCTTTGTAATATTTGTTACTTTGCCTTTGTGGGATTGGATCGGGCTCCCAAACCCTCTGTTAATTTGTTTACTATAATAAATATTTTGTAATTTATGTTGCTTTGCCTTTGTGAGACTCGATCGGTACACCAAATCCTCAGCATATTTGTATTATAATAAAACTCTGAAATCACTTTGCAAATCTGCAGCTAATAAGTAGCCACTGTAACAATATTATTCTCTTTACATGATAGTTTAGATTCTGGATCATTTTTACATGCCTTGCCTGTTAACTCAGTCAAAATTGTGTCATCTAACTGTATGTAACAATTGTATGTAACATGTATGTAACATGTTAGGTGTAACAATTGTGTCATCTAACTGTATGTAACATGTTTTAATTTTAATATTAGATTTTGTGGGGTTCGATCGGGCCCTCTGTTAATTTTTTACTATAATAAGTATGTTGTAACTTATGTCGCTTTGTATTTGTCCGCTCCCAAAACTTTCTGTATGTTTGATTTCTACAATTAAATTCTGATTGTTTATTTTTAATTCAGATAGGGCCCCTTATCTTGTTAATTTGTTGTCCATAGCTTTATGTCTAGAATTGGTTTGAACAATTTATTACATCATTGCTGATCTTGAATTACACAACAATTTTAGGTGTATTGTATCTCTTAGTGTACTGTAACAATTTTTTTTTTGGAACATGAAGTTTGAATGATTGTGTTTTGTTTACACAAACATTGTTAATTTATTGCTCTCTGGATTAAGTTTGAATGGTGCCTGACTATCTAGGTGTTGTGATTGGACCCCTAAACATGTGTGGTGAAAGCTAAAGCTCTCTGCTCCTCGGTTGAGAACAAGTGGCTAGCTATTAAGGCTTGTCTCCACAGGTGATTTTTCATTCTTGTCTATAGTTTAATTTTCTATGCATTATCCATGATTTGGCAAGCTTAAATGTTATGCTAGGTCATATGTTCTGCTAGATCTTGGTTTTCCAACTTGATTATTCTATATTTAATTTTGTAATGTAACTATAGGAATTTGTCTGACTGCATTTTGTTTCAATGTCATGGCATAGGATCTTTTACTCAAACGGTGGTGCCAAGATTGGACTTGAATGTAAAAGGGGCTTTGGCATGTGTTAGTCTGCTGGGATGGCTGATCGCCTTGTCGATCAACTGCTGCAAGGTTGATGATTCCTACTTGGTCAACTTCAGGATGATCGAACCTGTAGTTATGCACTGAAGCAACTGATGCTTGGGTTGGTATGAAGGTTGAGGCCTGGCCTGGAGTCCTGTACCTTCCTATTTCCCTTATTGGTCATGGTGATTACAGAAGTGAAAGCATGGCTGATATCAGCAAAGCATCTAAAGGTAAAGAAGAATGAGCAGAGACGCTGAGCAGCCAGAAGGTGGCAACCAGCCTGCAGGATGATCCTCCTGTAGATGCCTGAATTTGAGTGTGCTTGGTCATGCCACATCTGCAGACCCTGCAGTCTAGTCATGCTATGTTGCTTTGAACAACATCTAGTCTGTTGTGTAGCTTTGAACAATGTTTAGTTTCTTAAGTATGCTTGAACAATTTTTGTTTCATATGTAGCATCACTATCAGTTGATGCTGAACAATATTTGCTTTTAATGATGCACCACTATCAGACCCATTGGATTTCTGGTGCAAATTATCATGATTTGTTTTGATTGCAAAGTGTTTGAATGCAAAATATTCTGAGTATCCAAAGTGTTTTTTAGAGTTAAAGGGCTTTTATTCCCTGGTCTCATTGCAACAAGCAAAGGACCTCAAAATATTCAGAGTACATGACAAGGTTCAGAAATCTCCCCAGGCTCTCAGCCAACTGAAGGAAAACTCAACAAAAAACTATCATATTACACGCTCCTTGAGCGAAGATCTTGCATATCACCTTCCATCAACTCACTTGTGGACGAACCATACTTTGTCTCTCCAAACTTGTGTTCTTCAGAAAAGGCTTCAGCGCCACGGCTGTCACTTCTGCATGGCCTCATCACTGCTTCATGGGCAGACAGATCACTTCCTTCTTGTGCTTCATCAGCAAACAACAGAAAGTTTCCAATTCTCCCTTTCTTTCTGCGGGGCAGAGCACCTTCCAGTTTCTCAGCATTCCTAGTGCGAGATCCCAGACCTGAATCAATCCTAACCACTGTAAATTTCGAAAACAAAGGGAATTCTTTAGTTTCCACAGACTCCACAACACAGCAGAGGTGATAATATCCAAAACTAAATGCTTTTTGCTACTAAGCCAATATTTAGCAATATTTTCATATGTATCACCAACTCTACATTGTACCAAACTGGACACCTCGATCCACACCTGTTTGGCAACAGCACATCCAAAGAAGAGGTGATACACAGACTCAGGCTCTGAACAATATAGGCGACTACAGTCAGCTACCTGCTGCCTTCTACTCAGGTTATCTCTTGTCAGGTTTTTATTTTGAGACAATAACCAGAGAAAAATGTGTACTCTAGGTGGAACATGAATGTCCCAAATACTAGGCAAATAAACAGGCATAATCCCCCTAAAGTTCACTACTTTGTACAAGGACTGTGAACTATACAGACCATTTGAGTTCAGTTTCCAGATTAGCATATCCTCCTCACCAGAAAAGGATATGGTCCTAGCTACCTGACAGATCTCCATCCACATATCTATTAGCCTTCTACTCACACATCTTCTAAAGGTGAACTTTAGAGATTCACCATCCCACACATCTGCAATGACAGCAGTTTTCTCATTGACAATTATATACAAATCCCAATAGGTTATTGCTAGACTAGTATTACCTATCCAATTGTCCTCTCAGAATTTGATTTTTCGTCCATTTCCTACCTTCCAGGTATAACCACACTTGGCAGCCTTACTTGCCCATAGTATACCTCTCCAGAACTGAGATGTATTGTTTGCTGGGCAGGATAGAACATTTGGAGCACAACTATTATATTTATGATCTATTACTTGCTTCCAGAGTTTGTTCTGGTCTAGACTATATCTTCTAATCCAAGATGCTAACAAACAGATGTTCAGATCTCTAATGTTAGGGATTCCCAGGCCACCAAACTCTTTTCTCATGCATATGCTGTCCCAATTAGCCAAATGATATGCATGGTGCCCCTCATAATTGTCCCAAAAGCAGTGAGACATTTGAGAGTTTATTAAATCAGTGGCCCATTTTGGGAATTTTATGAAGGACATTAGGTAAACAGGGATACTAGCAATGCAGGTTTTAATCAAAACTAACCTACCACTATGGGAGAGCAACCTGCCCCTCCAGCCTGCTATTCTCTTAATGATCTTATCTATCATAGGCTGCAAATCTTCTCTTCTCAGTTTTGTGAAATGCAGAGGGATCCCTAAGTACTTGATGGGAAAGTTGCCAACCGGGCAACAAAAGACTCTAGCCATGCTCTCGGCTTCTCCTTCTTCTAGATTAATGGGTATGCATTCACTCTTATTGAAGTTGATCCTCATGCCTGAGACTTGTTCGAAACATTGTAGCACAAATTTTAGATTTAACAAGGACTCACTATCAGATTGCGAGAAAAGAATTGTATCATCTGCATACTGCAGTGTCATGATACCTTCCTCTCTAAAACTAGTCAACAGGCCTTTTACTAGATTTGCATGTGCAGCTTTCTGTAGCATTCTGGCCAGCACATCACCTACCAGATTAAACAAAAGAGGGGACAAAGGATCACCCTGCCTAAGCCCTTTTCCTGTGTGAAAGAAGCTACTTTCTAAACCATTCATCCTAACCCCCACACAGCCACCAAAAATGATCTTATGTATCCATCCATTTCATTTGCTTCCAAAACCTCTAGAAGCTAAAATTTCCTCCACAAAATCTAGATTTACTCTATCATAAGCCTTTTCGTAATCTAATTTCAGAACTACTCCTTTTTCCTACGAAGTATGTACCTTATGAATTATCTCATGAGCTATGACTACACTCTCTAGAATGTATCTGCCTTTCACAAAGGCAGATTGATTCTCTGTGATCAGCCTATTACAGATCTTGCCAAATCTATTTGTTAAAACCTTAGTGAAGATCTTAAAACTACAATTAAGTAAGCTGATTGGTCTAAATTTCCTCATCTGTTTAGCATCATTCTCCTTTGGAATTAGAGTCAGCATAGCAAAATTCAACCTATAAAGGTCTAAATCACCTTTATCTAAGGCCTCAAACATGGCCATTACGTCATCCTTAACTATATGCCAATATTTCTTATAGAAGAAGAAAGGGATGCCATCTGGACCTAGTGCACCATCAGCATAAGATGAGAATATTGCCTCTTTGACCTCTTTTTCTGTAAAAGGGGCCTCAAGGATTTCATTCTCATCTGCAGTAACTTTCTCATCTTCAGTCCAAAATTCATCTCCTAAAGAGAAGTCCCCTCTGGGCTCATTCTTAAACAAATCCTTGTAGAAGTCTACTGCTATTCCTATCATCTCTTTAGGGTCCTCAGTCTCACCCTGGGGTCCTTCTAAGACTGCTACATGTTTCTTCCTCCTTTGGTTTGCTACTGCTTGAAAGTAAGCCGTATTCCTATCTCCCTCCTTGATATCTTTATCCCTAGATTTCTGTTTGAACTTGATCTCCTCATCAGCCCAAATTCTATCTAGTTTCAAAGCTATCTCTTTCATCCTATCTAGTTCAAAACCCTCTAGTGCTCTGGATTCTGACTCTATATCTAGAAAGTCAAATTCAGCTATCAGGGATCTTTTCTCTCTATTCAACTCAGCTATCTTATTAGCTGCCCACCCTCTAGAGAGGCTTCTAAACTTTCTTATTTTGCTTTGACAGACATCTATTGGGTTATCCGACTTGGTTTTGGTGTTCCAAGCTTTGATCACTACCTGTTCAAAATCCGGGTGATTTAACCACCACTTCTCTACTCTAAAAGTTCTGCTACCAAAAGACTGGGCACCACCAGTGTCCATGATGAGAGGGGTGTGATCACTCTTATCTCTGGGGAGTGCTCTCACTATAGTTAAAGGGTAAAGGGCAGAGACAGAGCAGAAAATCCTATCTAGTTTAGCTAAAACACGGTTATCTTGGTTATTGGCCCAGGTATAACATCTGTTAGAAGGATTAATTTCTATCAAACCATTCCTATTGACCCAGTCATTAAACCTATCTGCCCAGTGCTGGGTGACATTTCCAGTGTTCTTGTCTGCTGCAGACCTAATGAGATTAAAATCCCCACCCACCAGGATAGGAATTGTTGAGGAACCTATGATATTTTGGATCTCATCAAGAAAGTTTTGCTTCCCTTCATCATATGCCGATCCATGGGCTCAAAATCCCCACCCACCAGGATAGGAATTGTTGAGTATCCAAAGTGTTTGAATGCAAAAAATAGTACAGCCGTCTGATGCAGATCAATGGGCTCAAAATTCAGGTGCCAAGGGCACCTGGGATACCCGAATCTGAAGTTGATATTAAACCCTAAACCCTAAACCCTAAACCCTAAACCGGGTGTTTTGTTGTATTCGATTGCTCAGGTGCCGGGGTCGTGTAAAATGCTCGGGTACCCTCTAGACAGCCCCTACTACATTGTGTAGAAAAGCCGTGCTGTAAGGTAAAACTGGCTACGGTTATTAGGAATTTAAAGGATTGAATGTAGATGCATTGATGAAAGATCAAGTGATGAAGATATACTACATTGTGTAGAAAAGCCGTGCTGTAAGGTAAAACTGGCTACGGTTATTAGGAATTTAAAGGATTGAATGTAGATGCATTGATGAAAGATCAAGTGATGAAGATAACAATGTAAAGAAAGTCTTGCAATGCAAGCACATGAAGAGCACGGGCGCGAGCAATCTTTGATCATCTCATCCCGATCCGTCAGGTTATCTTGGACATGTTGAACACCAGAATAATCCAGCTAATTTTTTAAAAAGGAACAATTGAAAGAGATAAACTTCCTGAAACAAATTTTGGACAATTGACTGAATGAATCAAACTGTTGTTCCTTATTCCTTCATCTATAAAAGCCGGGCAGAGTAGAACGGAAACGAATTGCTCTCTGTGCTCACTTTCTCGGGACCAGTGGCGGAATGCTCTGCTCGTTCCGGAAGTAATCGGCCGGATCCGCCTTCCCCTTCGTGATCGCCAGCCTCTTGAAGTTGGCGGCCCCGAAGTACCTCTCGCCCCACACCTTGCCGCTGTCGAAGCTCGAGACGCCGCCGATCACCGCGTTCTGTCCGTTGTCCAGGTCCCGGTAGTTCACGTACGCCGACCTCGGGTTCTTGCTCACAAACGGCTCCATGGACTTGTACAGCCCGTTGATCCAGTTCATCTGCGCGGAGCCATCGCTGCCCCAGAAGTTGATGTACTGGATGTTGTAGAGGACGCCGTTCCGGTGTGGGTACGGCGTGTCGCCGTCGGCGATGCGGCTGACCTGCCCGCCCTTGGGCTCCAGGATGATGAGGCCAGAGTTGGGGCCGTTGAACGAGGGGAAGATCTTCTGCCACGAGTCCCTGGTGATGGCCTGCTTCACGTAGTCGGACTTGTTCTTGACGAAGGTGCTCAGGCTGCTGGTCCGGTTCAGGAGCGCCTCCGCCGGGGTGTTGGTGTTGAAGAAGTTGATGTACACCGTGGACTGCAGCCAGCTCATCTCCTTGCAGTCGGCGCGTGTCATGCCGAGCTCCGGGAACCGGGAGCTCATCACCGGCAGGAGCTCGTCGCAGGAGCCGAGGTACAAAGACTGGAACTGGGCCTGCTGGTTCTGGATGATGACCCGGATGGCGAGCTCGTCGGGGAGCGCCGGCGCGAGCGTCTGCCACTTGGTCACGGCGTCGACGGCGCCCTGGCTGACGGTCTTGGCGATGTTGAAGACGGTCACCTTGGCCGGGACGCGCACGAGCCTGACTTTCCAGGACAGCACGATGCCGAAGCTCTCGCCGCCGCCGCCGCGGAGCGCCCAGAACAGCTCCCTCCCCATGGCCTGCCTGTCGAGGATCGTGCCGTTGGCGTCGACCAGCTTGGCGTCGATGACGTTGTCCGCGGACAGCCCCGCCTTGCGCATCATCATCCCGATGCCGCCGCCGCTGAAGTGGCCGCCGACGCCTATGGTCGGGCACACCCCGGCCGGGAACGCCAGCTGCGGGTCGGCCTTCCCGACGGCGTAGTAGAGCTCCCCGACGGTGGCGCCGGAGTCCACCCACGCGGTGGCCGCGCCGCGGTCGACGCGCACGGCGCGGAGGTTGGCGAGGTCCACCACCGCGAACTCCTCGGCCCGCGTCGACCGGTACGAGAGGCCCTCGTAGTCGTGGCCGCCGCTGCGCACGCGGAGGCGCACGCCGTTCGTGCGGCCGCACCGGACGGCGGCCTGGACGTGGGAGGCGTCGGTGGCCGTGACGATGCAGAGCGGGCGCACCGTGGCCGGCGTGAAGAACCGAGGGTTGCGGATGGAGGAGACCAGGACGGAGGTGAAGGACGGCGAGCTCGGCGTGAACACGAGCTGGCTCGGCACGGACGCCGAGAGGCATTTCAGGAAGTCGGCGGCGGCGGCGGAGGACGGGGCGGGGGCGTGGCAGCAGAGGACGCAGAGGACGAGCGCCAGCGCTGTGGCGGCGCGCACGGCCATGTTTCGCAGCGAGAGCTGTGACGCGCGGCGTGCGTGCACGTTGTGGCTTGTGTTGTGAGCTGTGTGGGATGGATGTGCCTTGCAGCTCCAACCATTATATAGGCAAGGTGACGCGTGAACTGGAGATAGATCGGATGCGATGTAACAATATAATATGGGTACATGCAGCAGCGGCGACGTGCTGGAGAGATTGCGCACGCTGCGCACGACGGAGGGAAACAAAAGGCAGTCGCCGGTCAGCGGGTGCCCACAAGGCCTAATTGTTCGCGGCGAAGCAACTAGAGGCTAGCGGCGGCCTGTGACGACGCGGTGTGCGTATTTGGGATAGGCCGTTTCTGATTAGTTCATGACCGGAATGGAGGCGCGCACATGGATTTTGTCCGCGTATTGGCATTTTCGGACAAGTGAGAGCAAGACGCCAAGATGTGCTGTGAAGAATGCACGCAGCAGCACGGCGCGACCTTGAGAATATATTACAGTTACAGTTGTACTCGGTATACGGTTGTTGATCGTAACGGTTTGGGCCGTTTGGCTAGAAGAACTAGTAGAAATTGAATAGGCTGTCACGTGGTCGGACACATGGTTCGTCATCGAAACCAGCACGGTACTGGAATGATTCGTATTTACCCAAATAAAAAACAGATGGGAATGCTTCATTACACAGGCCAGGTTTGCCTACCGCACAGTTACCGACGACATTTTTTTTTCATTACACAGTACAAATCAGACACTCACAATACACCCATCCATATGAACACACGTACGCAAAACTTACCCATGTAAGCATCTTCGAAAACTGAGCCGGCAAATCCTGAAAATTGACGAAGTCATCACTGGAGTCTCGCTATCGACGGGAGCGTAGGCTACCACTGAAAGCACAATGCCGTTAAATCCTAAAAAATTCACTCACACGGAGAGTCGAAACCAAGACCTGAGGTGCTAATGAGAATCTTATAACCATTAGGCTATAGGTACTTTCGCCAGTTGCCGACATCTATCTTGAATTCTTCATAGAGGACATGTATACGCTCTCACATAAATATATAGATAGATACACTCCACAAATATAAATTACTTTTTTTTAAAAAAAATAGATAGATACACTCCACGATCATAAACTATTTAAAAAATATGTTGACTAGTGACATATTTATTATTAATAAACCATTTTTTGCGAAAAGGAGATTTCATTGATATCAAAATATATTACATACTCTGATTACATAATCAACCCAAACAATGCCAACTCGGAAGATAAGAAATTTTAAAAATACCGCAAATTTCACCATCCAGAATCATCACTTTTTATGCAGTCGTTAACCTAGGTTCGTGACTCTTGCTACCAAACCTTTAATCACAAATCGTGCATATTCAGTGATCGTTTGTGATGTTTTGGATGGCTTTGTAAAGAAACCATGATGATTATATATCCGTTTCTAATGTCTAACGGCCGGAAAACATCACTAAATTTGTCACAACTCGCTTACCAGGGATCCTATGTGTGGCATATACAAGAAAACAGTTTTTCATCATAAATTGAAACCCGGTCCTATTAAGGCCATTTAAAAACCTAATTTCTGTTGTTGGACTATTTTGTCACAAATCGCATATGCATTCCAAATAAGTTCATTCATAGGTTGTACTTTTGTTGGGCTCGGTCTACTTCTGACCCATCTTTTGATGGGCTGTTTTGTGATAACGTATTGTCCGGTTCAAGCAAGCCCATTTATCGGTCCATTGTTGACTCGTTTTTGAAATAAATTATAGAGTGCACTATTTTGAAATAAACTATATAAATTAACGATTCATTTGAACCATACATGAGTTATCACTAACCATAAAGAGTAGTATTGGCTATCTTGAATTATCAAAAAATTGAACCAGAGAGAGGAAAGGAACCATTGACTGTCACTTGAGAAAGAGAACTGCTACAGGTCCGACTGTCTATGTTGTCATCCAACGGCTTGTAGCAAAATATTTCAGGAGATTCACGACTAAACAATGATAGTCGTAACTCAGTCTACTGATTGGGTCGTAGTCATAGCATTTTTCCTTGACAAACTAGTGTGGTTACTCTCTGAGCTTCCCCACCGGAACTCTCCTTTTCCGGCAGGCTTCTCCCAGCATGCACATGTGAGCTTCTTTGGAAGCCTTCGTTCTTCAGAGCCATCTACGTGGTTCCCTCATAACTTTAGTGGGTTTGCTTTGGGATTTTTATTCATTTTTACTTCTTTTCTCCTATTTTGTTACAGAAACATATCTACGAGCGATATTGAATTACATACTGAAATACACGGGTGGTCCCTAAATCTGACGCGGCGTATCATCTAAGTCCATGAACACTCAAAATGCATATCAGATCACTAAACTTGCAAAAGTGTGTCATCTGAGTCCAATATTCCAAAACTATCCCTATTGCTGTTGATGACTTGACGTGGCTCCATATAGCCATAGTTTGTCATCACGTTTGACCGTTCGTTTATTCAAAAATTTTATGTAAATACTATTTATTTTTTTTATAATTTGTTTTATCATTGAACATACTTCAATCATGACATATTTATTTTGATATTTGCATAAAAATTTTGAACAAGACGAGCAGTCAAATATAATGTCTAAAAATCAAAAGCGACACTTTTTTTGAGATGGATGGAGTATATATAGACTTAGTCATAGGGTAGTTTGACTCAGAACAAATGTGGATGGATGAAGCACTGCACACCAGGGGACCATAAAACAGTGCGATCACAAGCGAGGCTCGAATACTTCAACGGTTCCTTGGTCGATTTATGAAAATGGTCGAGTGGTTCAGCAAAGAATGGAACACATACAATGGACCGGTACACATGTTCATACTTGAAATCGAGAATACATCCAAAGGTACAATAAGCAGAACAGTGACCAGCTATCGAAATCACGTGTTCAGTGTTCTCAAATTTGTCTGGCCGACTGACAGCACGCCATGCATGTGCTTTTCATCACTTTCCGGGCACAAGTGGCGGGATGCTCTGCTCGTTCCTGAAGTAATCGTCAGGATCAATCTTCCCCTTGGCGATCGCGAGCCTCCGGTAGTTGCCCCTGAAGTACTTCTCTCCCCAAACCTTGCCGGCCTCGTAGCTGCTCACGTTGCCGACCACGACGTTCTGGCCGAGGCCGAGGTCCCTGTAGTTGAAGTACGCCTCCCTCGGGTTCTTGCTTGCGTAGAAGTCCCTCACCCACTTCTTGTTCGCAGCTCCGTCTTCTCCGGCCGGCCAGAAGTTCATGTACTGGATGTTGAACAGCACGCCGCCGCGGTGCGCGTACGGAGTCGCCGCCTCCGGCACGCTGCCGATCTTGCCGCCGTAGGGGTCGAGGATCATGATCCCACCCTTGGGCTTGGCGAGCCAGGTGAATATCCTCGCCCACGCGTCCTTGGCGATGGCCTCCCGGGCGTAGTCGGACGTGGCCTTGTATGCGCTGTCCATGGAGATGCTCCGGTTCAGCAGGTCCTCCACGTGAACGGCGTCGCCGCTGCCCTGGTACACGTACAGCACGGACTCGATCCAGCTCATCTCCCTGCAGTGCGAGCGGTTCATCCCGAGCTCCGGGAAGCGGCTGCGCATCACCGGCAGGAGCTCGTCGCAGGTGCCCAGGTACTGGGACTGGAAGCTGGCGGTTTGGTTGAGGATCAGCACCCTTATGAAAAGGTCGTCGGGGAGCGCCGGCGCGACCGTCTGCCATTTGGCGAGGAGGTCCACGGCGCCCTGGTGAACGGTCACCGGGACGTTGAAAGACGTGACCTTGGGTGGGACGGGCGCGAGCTTCACCTGCCATGACAGGACGATGCCGAAGCTCTGGCCTCCGCCGCCCCGGATAGCCCAGAAGACGTCGCTGCCCATGGCGTTCCTGTCCAGGAGCCTCCCCTTGGCGTCGACCAGCACGGCGTCCAGGACGTTGTCGGCGGCGACGCCGTACTTGCGCTGCAGCAGGCCGAAGCCGCCGCCGCTGAAGTGGCCGCCGACGCCGATGGTCGGGCACAGCCCGGCCGGGAACGCCAGCTCGTTTTTGCTCGCCTTCGCGACGGCGTAGTAGAGCTCCCCGACCGTGGCGCCGGAGTCCACCCACGCGGTGGCCGCGCCGCGGTCGACGCGCACGGCGCGGAGATTGGCGAGGTCAACCACCGCGAACTCCTCGGGCCGCGTCGACAGGTACGAGAGGCCCTCGTAGTCGTGCCCGCCGCTGCGCACGCGGAGGCGCACGCCGTGGCGGCGGCCGCAGAGCACGGCGGACTGGACGTGGGAGGCGTTGGTGGCCGTGACGACGCAGAGTGGCCGCACGACGCTGGGAGCCAGGAACTTGGGGTTCCTGACGGATGAATGCAGGACGGAGGTGAAGGAAGGCGAGCTCTGCGTGAGCAAGAGCTGGCTCGGTATGGCGGCCGAGAGGCATTTCAGGAAGTCGCCTGAGGGCGTCGAGGAGGACAGGGCGGGGGAGTAGAAACAGAGGAAGCAGAAGATGAGCACTAGCGCTCTGGACACTGCCATTTTTTGCTGCTTGCTCTTGTACAATGTTCTATAGCTGTGGGCTGTACCGTGACCTCCAATGCTTACATATAGGCCAATGTAACGTGCGAGGTGAGTGGCGGCTTATGACTTTTGACTTGGATAGTCCTTGCTGGGAACGCGGAACGCGAGGGTGTGGCGGTGCGCACGTTAAGCAAGCATGCGTACTATAAAACTCGGAAGAAATCAGCCATTTTAGGTGGAGGCATTGAACAATTCTGGTTAAGATAAAAAGGAGGTCAAAAACTAATGGTTGTGGGATTAGGGTCGACGAGTGGTTCTTCGCGTAATCGAATAATCCATGGATGTTGTTGGTGTGTGTGTTTTTTTTTACAGAGGGAGAGAGAGAACAAATGGCCGGTGACTCGGCGTCCTGTCGTCGCTCGCGCGTGAAGGCAGGTAATATTTAAATGTACCACGAGACCAGGGTCCCGGGAGAGCGGGCAACCCAAGCTTTCGGCCATCGTCATGTTTACTTCTATAGTATAGTATAAATGTTGCAGTGTTTAGTGTGTTGCATGACACTTCCTACTACCGCTGTCTAGAGACAGAATATTCTCGGAAATATTTATGTGCTTCGTAGAGCGAGGGAATATAGTGTGTTTCGTAGAGAGAGGGAGCTCGGGAGCTGCATATAGCCATATACTGTTTCGAAATCCAAACGCCACGTAACTTGTGGAACTAGGAGGCGGCTTGGCTCCTTGGCGTTTCATCTTCTTCTTCTTCTTCTTCTTCTTCTTCTTCTTCTTCTTCTTCTTCTTTTCTTCTTGAGCGTTATGGTTGAACAATGAGCCGGAACAAAATATCATCCATCATTGAGAATTTGAGATCAGGCCCCAGAGGGCTAAATTCAGAAATTACAAAACGTTTTTTTCTTTGTTCTCTATTTCAGTACGCTTACGAAGCAGTTAAAACGAATACTAAACTTCTTACTACTGATATTTAATTATCCTGCTTAAATTAGTGCATGCGACCTAGTTCCTCTATTTTTATACGGGGCACCATTGTCGGTGACTTCTACAGGCAATATCTGACATGGCGTTAGTGTTCTTTATTATTGTGTCCTTTTCACGCCATTAATTCAGTCCGGCTGTTTGTCAAGGCAAATAACGTGAACAAATCAAACCCTTTTTTTTTAGAGTTGGGTTGGGCTGCCATTTCATGTCTGCCTTCTTCCCTGCATCAATCAAAGTATTTTGACTAGATATTTTACATGTTAGGGTCTCTAAAGTCAATTTGACTAGGAGTTTCTATTATTATTTGGTGGTTAAAATAAAAATATTTATATGGTTTAAGATGAAATATTTGTATGCCGTGAAATTTCTTTTGTGTGTGAATCCGATGGTATAGAGTATTGTAAATTTATCAAATTACTTACGAGAAAATGGTCAAAACTAAAAGAGAAAAGTTTAACCTGTAGAATCCTAAGATAATCAGAACAATGTTAAGGGCAGTGTTGAACCATAAATAAATTGTCAGCTTAAGATATTGGATGCAACTGGCTTGTGCATAGTAGTTTAACATGGTATTATAGCCACAGGTCTAGAGTTCAAGTCCTTATAAGCACACGTCCACTTGAGGATGAGTCTTGAACGATAAGTGAATTGTCCAGGTTTTCTTATCAATAGCCATGCCTTTTTAGTTGGCACAACACAAGGTGGCATGTATATGTTCCCTGGTGAGATACATGTAGCAGGTTCCTAATTTAATAAGGCTATGTTTGTTGTTGTTGTTGTTGATGATGATGTTGTGTGGTGGAATCTACTAGTGTGATTTTTAGTGTGAATTTAATAAGGTTAGACGGATATCTGTTGATTTTTAGTGTGATTTTGTTGGAACAAATTCCAAAAAAGATGCTCCTAATTAAAAATAAAAACTAAAATATAAGATAAACGAACACGTCTTCTTTTACCCTTTTCCGGCGCCAGGCCTAACACGACCGCGCCACAATATTAAGCCGGTTTCCGGTAGTGAACAGGTTACGTCAGTAAGCAGGTACACGTCGAGGCAGTACGTAAAACTGTGCAAATACCGTAGACGCGAAATAATCTGTAGCTATATTCCAAACTCGTTCTCAAATTTCTCTGACCGCGCAGGCGCGCCACCGTACATTAGACTAGCTAGTTGCTGCGCACGAGAGGCGGTACGCTCTGCTCGTTCCTGAAGTAGTCGTCAGGGTCGATCTGACCCTTGGCCATGGCGAGCCTCTGGTAGTTGCCCTTGAAGTACTTCTGGCCCCAGACCTTGCCGGCCTCGTAGCTGCTGACGTTGCCGACGACGACGTTCTCGCCGAGGTCCAGGTCCCTGTAGTTGAAGTAGGCCTCCCTGGGGTTGGAGCTCACGTAGGGCTCCATGAACGCGTACAGGTCCCTGATCCACTTGGTCTGCGCCGTCCCGTTCCCGTCCGCCGTGGACCAGAAGTTGTAGTACTGGATGTTGTAGAGCACGCCGGCGCGGTGCGGGAACGGCGTGGCCGCCTCCGGCACGCTGCTGATCTGCGCGCCGTACGGGTCCATGATCATGAGCCCGGCGTCGGGCCTCGCGAGCCAGCCGGTGAATATCTCCGTCCACACGTCGCCGGCGATGGGTTCCCGGACGTAGTCGGACGTCGCCTTGCTGCCGGTGCCGGACACGGAGGCGGGGATGGTCCGGTTGAGGAGGTCCTCCACGGTGGAGCCGTTGCCGAGGTAGAAGTAGGGCACGGACTCGATCCAGGTCATCTCCCTGCAGTGCGTGCGGTTCATCCCGAGCTCCGAGAAGTTGCTGGCCATCACCGGCAGGACGGCGTCGCAGGTGCCGAGGAACAGGCCCTGGAAGTCGGCGGCGTCCTTCTGGACGAGCACCCTGACGAACAGGTCCTCGGGGAGGGACGGCGAGACCTCCTGCCACTTGGTGACGACGTCCACGGCACCCTGGTCTGGTCGACGGACACCGGGACGCTGAACGCCGTGACGGTCGGCGGGACGGGCACGAGCCGCACCTTCCACGACAGCACGATGCCGAAGCTCTCGCCGCCGCCGCCGCGGAGCGCCCAGAAGACGTCGCTGCCCATGGCGTTCTTGTCAAGGATCCGCCCCCTGGCGTCCACCAGCACGGCGTCCAGGACGTTGTCGACGGCGGCGCCGTACTTGCGCAGCAGCGTGCCGAAGCCGCCGCCGCTGAAGTGGCCGCCGATGCCGATGGTCGGGCACAGGCCGGCCGGGAACGCGAGCAGCTTGCTGGCGTTCCCGACGGCGTAGTAGAGCTCGCCGACCGTCGCGCCGGAGTCCACCCACGCGGTGGCGTTCTGCGCGTCGACGCGGACGGAGCGGAGGTTCGAGAGGTCGACCACGGCGAACACCTCGGGGCGCACGGACCGGAAGGACAGGCCCTCGTAGTCGTGCCCGCCGCTGCGCACGCGTAGGCGCACGCCGTGCTGCCGGCCGCAGACCACGGTGGCCTGGACGTGGGATGCGTTCGTCGGCGTGACGATGTAGCGCGGCCTCACCGTGGTAGACGTGTTGAACTTGGGGTGTTGGGGGAGGCCCACTGTGTCCCCTCCCCCTGGCCCAAAGGCCTGGCCTGCTACGAAGCCCATCAAGGCCCAAGATGATATATATTATAGGATAGGCCCATGTATGATGGCCTCTGGCCCACTAGGGTTAGGGAATCTCACCTTGTAATAAGGAAATGACCATAATGCCCTGGAGGAAGGGCAATATGGTACTTGTAATTCTAGGGTTGTAGGGGTGTATCAGCCTATAAATACCCCCCTACCACCCTCAAGGCAAGGCATTGAATACAAGCTCTTAATTACCTACCCCTCTTGGCTCTTGTTTGGTCCCTTCCTAGGTCCTTCCCAGGGGTCCCTCACTTGTGGTAGACCCTTGGAGGATCCCCCTTCTACTATTGTGGGCTTGTAACCACAACAGTTGGCGCCGTCCGTGGGGATCGAACGAGAAGCCACAACGAGATGACTAAGAGGGCTGAAAAATCAAAAACTGACCTTCCGGCAGGAGGCACCCGGAAGACCAGGTCCGCGGCTTCGGACGAAGGCGTCGACCCGCTGACGGTCATCCGCACCTTCCCCGTCGGCTCGACACTTCCTTCGGCATCGACGCTACCTTCGGCTTCGGCCCCGGTGGTGCCACCTTCGGAGAACAACGCAACCAACGCCAACCTTCCAGCGGTGGAGGAAGTGGCCGAAGGCGCCGAAGGCTCCTCCGAAGACGAAGAAGAGAACATCGACACGGGCGAAATCGAACGCCGCGACGAAACGATGGAACCACCTCGCAGGAACGCCGAAGCCGAAGCGCGGAGCCAGAGGGGGCTCGCCGAAGCCGTGGCCGAGGAGCAGCGTCTGGCGGAGCTCCAGGAGGCGTACAACCGCGAGGCTCGCGAAGCCGACGAACGGCTGCTGAGGCAGCGCGCCCTCGAGAACTTTGATCGAGACGAGGAAACGTACCGCCTTCGAGCCGAAGCTGCTCGTCGACAGCAGGTTCACCTCCAAGCGCAGCTGAACACCCTCCGACGCACCGGTCGCCGGGAGGCCGAGACGCCGGAACACCGCCAAGAGCGCGACGAGAGGCACACCCACTCCAGCGGAAGCAAGCGTCCTGCAAGCTCCTCCGACACAAACCAGCCGCTCTCCGCGCGTCTACAATCAGTGGCGTGGCCCCGGAAGTTCATCTCGGCGAAGCTGCCAACCTTCGACGGCACCTCCGACCCCCGCGAGTTCTTCATCAGCTACGAGACCGCCATCGAGTCGGCAGGAGGCGACGACGACATCAAGGCCAAGGCCTTCGTCCTCGCTTCGAGCGGGATCGCCAAGACATGGTACACCAAGCTACCAGCGAACAGCATCTACTCATGGGAGCAGCTTCGGGACCAGCTCCAGATCCACTTCCAAGGCAATTACGCCGCGAAGGTCACGGCGGCAGACCTTCAGGCGTGCAAGCAGAAGGACGGCGAGTCACTGCAAGACTACACCCGGCGCTTCATCCACCTCAAGTGCCAGGTGGAGGGAGTACCAGACTCGATCATCATCGAAGCCGTCACCAAGGGCATGAGCCTGTGCCCGGCGAGGTCCGAGATCCGAAGGACCGAGCCGAAGACCTGCACCCACCTGTTGCAAATCCTGGAGGCACATGCACGTGCCGACGAAGACTTCCGGCGCGAGAAGGAGGCGCGAGCAAGCCAAAAGAAGAACGACCGGGGAAGCGTCACAGCGACCGAAGCGACGACCCCCCGGATGACCGCCGAGGCCACCGCTCCCAGCGTCGAGAGGTCAACAACATCGACAACTCCCGAAGCCGGAGCCCGCAGAGGACGGACAATCGTTCCGGTGGCTCGCGAAACAACTCGCGGCACTCCGACAACGGTCGCCGATACAACAACCGTAGCTCTCGCGACCCATACTGCGAGGTGCATGGCGTCAATCAGGGCCACACATCGAAGCAGTGCCCCCAAATCGCCGCCTTGCGCGAGGCGAGGGAGCGCCGCGACGCCGACGCCGCGCGAGGAGTCAACATCATACATGGGGCTTCCGGAGCGGGCGAGGCCTTGCCCCCGCCTCCGGACCATCACCCAACCAGTCACAACGTCATCCTGGCCATCACTGGGGGCTCCAGTCAGCCATACGCCTCGAAGAGGCAGCGCCGCGACTACGTGCGAAGGGTCAACCACGTGGCCGCCCACCCGCCATTGGCCCAATGCCGCTGGTCGCACGTACCGATCACCTTCACTCAGGCCGACCTTCGCCCGATGGAGTACCCGCACAAGGACGCCTTCGTGATCAACGCCAACATGCGCGGGACGGAGGTCCGTCGCGTGCTTATTGATGGCGGCAGCTCCGCTGATGTCATCTTCATCGACGCCTTCAACCAACTGGGCATCCCCCGATCTGAGTTACGGGCCTCCGACAGCCCCCTCGTCGGCTTCGGGGGAGAGCCAATTCACGCCCTCGGGAGCGTGAAGATCGCAGTTTCCTTCTCCGGGCCCGCGGGACACCGCACCGAGCTGATCCCCTTCGACGTCGTCGACATGCCCTACGCCTACAACGCCATCTTCGGCAGGGGGCTCATCAACGCATTCAACGCAGTCACCCACCACGGCTACCTCTGCATGAAGCTTCCGGCTCCGAACGGCGTCATCACTGTTAGGGGTGAAAACGGACGGGAACGGTCGGGAAAACACTCCAACCGTTTTCACTTTCACATTTTCTAAGCCGGACGGAAACGAAAACGGGAATAGCGGGAACGAAAACGGACGGGACATAATCGGTTAGTCGAAAACGAACAAATCCGAACGGGATATCCCGGTAACGGTCCGGTAACCGGTACTACAAAACGGACCATGGAACTATGGCATCATACATCTAACTTTGTGCGGATATCGATACAATAAGCTCACAAAACATTCACTAGTATAATTTTTAATTTGCGAACTGAATCGGTATAATTATTTGAACAAGACTTACATAAGGTGTCATATACTTTCTTGACTGAAACAAGGTGACATGATTTTTCTTTTATATATCAATATATAATGCAGAAAGCAAGTCAGCTCATGAATCGATCTCCTTTGGTTGCTGGCAAGACTGCCACCAGGACGTCGCAGACCGTAACCAGCAACAAACGAAGAGATAAATTATTTCTGGTGCAATGCAACCATGCTCGAATTGCGTTAATTAATGCATCAACGGAGGGGAAGAGGTGTCTAAATGTTTGGACACCACGCGTACCACCACAAAGGCGCAAGGAAAACTTGCAGATTTGTACGTAGTACGTTCGTATGCGTGAGGGAGGTGTGAGTCAGCTTGGGCCTGGCCACCTGTTGTTGACAGGCTGCTTTCCCGGGAACCCACAACACAGGATAGAAACGGGATTGTCCCTATCAAAAACGGGATCCCGGCAATTCGGTCGGGATAAGTGCTCAGCCGTTTTCGCTCCCGTCTCCCCCGACAGCCTCGTCCTGTTTCCATCCCGCTCCCGTCTAATTCCCGTAAAAACGAAAACGGTCGGGTAAATACGGAAAACGGACGGGACGGGACTTTCCCGTCCCGCTTTCACCGCTAATCACTGTTTACGGTGATCAACTCGCCGCCCGCCGCATCGAGCATGGCCAAACGCCTGGCCAGAAGCAAGTGCACCCGTTCCGACGCGAGCCGAAACCCGAAACGGTCGAAGCGGCCACACCGACACCTCCGCCGGCACTCCGAAGGCGCGCGTCGACGGTGAGGTCAAGAGCGTGGTCTTATCTCCCGATCGCCCCGACCAAGCCGTCCTCGTCGGCGAGGGGCTCCCGCCGGAACTGGAAGCAAGCATCATCGACCTCCTCCGGAACAACAAAGACGTCTTCGCGTGGTCAACCAGCGAGCTCTCCGGAGTGGACCGCAGCATCATCGAGCACAAGCTCGACATCGACCCGAAGGTGACTCCCATCAAGCAAAGAAAGAGGGAGTGGTCGGAGGAAAAGAAAGTGGCGCTTCGGGCGGAGATCCAGAAACTCAAGGATGCGCAAGTCATCCGGGAGGTGAACAAGTCCACCTGGCTCGCGAACCCAGTCCTCGTCAAGAAACACACCGGCCAGTGGAGGATGTGTATCGACTACACCACCCCTCAACAAGGCATGCCCGAAGGACGACTTCCCCTTGGCTCGTATCGACGAGCTGGTCGACTCCACGGCCGGATGCGAGCTCATGAGCTTCCTCGACGCCTACTCCGGGTACCACCAAATATGGATGGCCCCCGAAGACGAAGAGAAGACGGCGTTCAAGACGGACGATGGGACCTACTGCTACGTCCGCATGCCCTTCGGCCTCAAGAATGCCGGAGCAACCTTCTCCAGGGCAATACAGAAGACCCTCGGGGACCAGCTCAACCGAAACGCCGCCGCCTACATCGACGACGTCGTCATCAAAAGTACCTCCGACGCAGGCCACCTCGGCGACTTGGCCGAAACCTTCGCCAACCTGCGCAAGGTGGGCTTCAAGCTGAACCCGGCGAAGTGCACCTTCGGCGTGCGCGCCGGCAAGCTCCTCGGCTTCCTCGTCTCGAAGCGAGGCATCGACCCGAACCCGGAGAAGATCAAGGCCATCACCGACATGGAGCCGCCCAAGACCACCAAGGAGCTACAACGCTTCACCGGCAGACTCGCGGCTCTCGGGAGGTTCATTTCCCGCGCCGCAGAGAAGTGCCTCCCCTTCTACCAATGCCTTCGGGGCTCCGGCCCGATGCGCTGGGGGGACGAGCAAGATAAAGCATTCGAAGAGATCAAGTCCTACCTGGTCAAGGCGACCACGCTTCGCCCTCCACCTCCGAAGGCGCCACTTCTACTGTACGTGTCGGCCGCTCCGGCAGCAATCAGCGCGGTTCTCGTGCATGAAGTCCTTGTCGGCGATAAGCTGGTGCAGCAGCCCATATACTACGTGTCGGAAGCCCTCTCCGGAGCACGCCTCAACTACAACGTCGTCACCAAGCTGGCGCTCGCCGTGCTGATGGCATCACGGAAGCTGCGCCGGTACTTCGAAGGCCACGAGATCACGGTGCCCACCTCATTCCCACTGAAGGACGTCCTCGGCAACAGGAACGCGTCCGACACCATGGCCAAGTGGGCCATCGAGCTAGCAGCCTTCGACATCAAGTTCGTGGCTCGTAAAGCCATCAAGTCCGGTATTATCGCCGACTTCATCGCCGAGTGGACACCCGCTACGATCCCGGAGACGATGCCTCAAGAGCCGCTCTGGACAGTACATGTTGATGGGGCTTGGGGCTCCTCCGGAGCAGGATGTGCTGCCGTCATCACTTCACCAAGCAACCAGAAGCTTCGGTACTCGGCTTCGCTCGCGTTTCCAACGACAAATAACGCAGCGGAATACGAGGGTGTCCTCCTCGGGCTCCGGCAGCTTCGAGCCCTCGGAGCCCGGAGGGTCACCGTCTACACCGACTCCCAGCTCATCGCCGAGCAAGTCTCGAAGGAGTACATGGCCCGAGATCCGGAGATGGCAAGCTACCTCAAGATCGTCCGGAGCATGGAGAAGCACTTCTCCGGTTTCGACGTGAAGAGCATCTCGAGGGTACACAATCAGGAGGCCGATGCCCTTGCAAAGGCAGCAGCAAATCAGCTCCCGGTGCCTCCCGACGCCTTCCACGAGGTGTTATCAGAAGCATCCTTCGCTCCGAAGAAGCCGGCGTCGGTCATGATACTGACCGGAGAAGACTGGCGCGCCCCGATCCGAGCACAGCTCGAAGGGCGCTACTGTGCCGATGATCCGGTCGAAGAGAAAAGGGTCAAGCTGCGCACCCGAAGCTACATCATCTTCAACAACATCCTGTACAAGAAAGGTGTTTCGGAGCCACTCCTGCGCTGCCTTTCGTTCGACGAAGGCAAAGCGCTCCTCCGCGACATCCACGAAGGCCTGTGCTCATCGCACCTCGCACCTCGGGCCCTCGTCGCCAAGGCGTTCCGGCAAGGTTTCTATTGGCCCACTGCAGCCCGCGACGCCGAAGAACTCGTCCGCACCTGTCCCAGCTGCCAGTGGATGGGAAGGCAATCTCATCGCCCAGCCACCCCGCTCCAGCCAATCCCTCCGGTCTGGCCCCTCGCCCGATGGGGCATCGACATCGTCGGCCCCCTCCCCACCGCTCCCGGCAACCTCAAATGGGCGGTGGTGGGCTACGAGTACTTCTCCAAGTGGATCGAAGCCGAGCCCCTCGCCAAGATCACGGCGCGGTCCGTCCGCAAGTTCTTCTGGAAGAACATCGTCTGCCGCTTCGGGGTGCCAATGCGCATCACCGTCGACAATGGCTCCCAATTCGAGTCCCACCTCTTCAAAGAGTACTGCCTCTCCATCGGCGTTCGGGAATGCTTCGTCTCCGTCATCCACCCCCGGGCCAACGGAGCGGTGGAGAAAGCCAACGGCACCGTCTTCGACGGCATCAAAAAATGCCTCCTCGGCCTGCCGAAGGGCAAGTGGGCCGAACAGCTGCCCAACGTGCTGTGGTCCCTGCGCACGACTAAGTCAAGGCCAACGGGCTTCTCGCCATTCCGCCTCCTCTTCGGCGCCGAAGCAGTTACCCCGGAGGAAGTGCAAAACGGCTCACTTCGCACCACTTCGCCGCCTGCCAACGACGAGGACGTGTCCAAGGACCTCCTCGAAGAAACAAGACTCCAAGCAGTCGCCAACCTGAAGCGATACATGGCTTCGGTGGAGAACTCGTACAACCAGAGGGTCAACCCCCGACACTTCGTTCCGGGCGACCTCGTCCTGAAGCAAAATATCCACTCGACGTCTGTCGGCAAGCTTAACAGCAAGTGGGAAGGGCCTTTCATCATCTACAACTCAATTCGCCCGGGGGCATTTCACCTGATGGAGCTCGACGGGACACCGGTTCCGAGGACATGGAACGCCGATGCCCTTCGCCGATACTATGTCTAAGGACTTAGCATCCGTCGGCCTCCGAAGCCGCGTAGCCTGCGCGCTACAAGATACCTGTACCTTATTTTCGGTGTGTTCTTCTTCCTTTCGGCAGTAGGGCGACGATGATCCCCTTAGCTGCATTCCCCGAGGGGCCATGTACCGTTGAATGAAATGAGAAACTCTCTTTCGGTGCCCAATTACGAAGACATCCAGCCGGGAGCCGGAGGCACAACGCCGGAACAGGCTGAAGCTAGGCACACATAAGTCCTAGATTCCGAACCCTAAGGGGAAATCGATGCCGACACGATAAACCGAAACTCCCATCGGTAACAGTCGAAGGTGGGGCATTCGTTAAAGACCCTGCAAAACGTGCACGAAACTAAACTGAGTCAATGGGGGGACGCCTCCGACTTAACAAACCGTCGTCCACTCCCGACGAGCAAAAGGGGGGACGACGCTCGAAACGAGCTCACTTCCTCGCCGAAAGTAGAGCGACGGAATACCTTCGAGGCTATCCTCGACTTCGACGACTTTTCGTTCCACTCCCGACAAGCAAAGGGGGGACGACGCTCGAAACGAGCTCACTTCCTCGCCGAAAGTAGAGCGACGGAATACCTTCGAGGCTATCCTCGACTTCGATGACTTTTCGTTCCACTCCCGACGAGCAAAGGGGGGACGACGCTCGAAACGAGCTCACTTCCTCGCCGAAAGTAGAGCGACGGAATACCTTCGAGGCTATCCTCGACTTCGACGACTTTTCGTTCCACTCCCGACGAGCAAAGGGGGGACGACGCTCGAAACGAGCTCACTTCCTCGCCGAAAGTAGAGCGACGGAATACCTTCGAGGCTATCCTCGACTTCGACGACTTTTCGTTCCACTCCCGACGAGCAAAGGGGGGACGACGCTCGAAACGAGCTCACTTCCTCGCCGAAAGTAGAGCGACGGAATACCTCCGAGGCTATCCTCGGCCAACAAAATCTCGTTCCACTCCCGACGAGCAAAGGGGGGACGACGCTCGAAACGAGCCCACTTCCTCGCCGAAAGTAGAGCGACGGACTACCTCCGAGGCTATCCTCGGTCAACAAAATCTCGTTCCACTCCCGACGAGCAAAGGGGGGACGACGCTCGAAACGAGCTCACTTCCTCGCCGAAAGTAGAGCGACGGACTACCTCCGAGGCTATCCTCGGTCAACAAATTTCGTTCCACTCCCGACGAGCAAAGGGGGGACGACGCTCGAAATGAGCTCATTTCCTCGCCGAAAGCGGAGCGACTAAACACCTCCGAGGCTTCTCTCGACGAATAAATTTTGGTTCCACTCAAACGGAACAAGGGACGACGCTAATAATATTATCATACGCCCGAAAGAGCTTGCTTTACAACATACGTCGAGCTGAACAGCTCGACATGGATTACAATACCGGCCAAACGGCACCTCGACACGGGGCCCGAAGGCCCCACCTCACAGCCCACTCCCGGAGCGCATCCCTAATGACGCCTCGGCCCTAGCTATTTCCTCCCGGGCTCGCGCCAGCGTGCGCCGAAGCGAGGCGAAGTCTGCCGGAGTCGATGCAGAGGCAACATCGTTTTGCAATTGCTCCAAGTCCACCTCGGCGGCAGCGTCTTCGTCGTCACTTGACACGTCAACCACCTCCACCTTCGGAGCAATAAGAAGAGGAGGGTTAAGCGCTAACTCCAAACGATGCGCTTCGCGACGAATTCGCCTCTGAAGCAGAGCTTCGGAAGGGACCTTCGGTACCTGCGCCATCAGCCGCACGTTTCGAAGGCGCAAGTCCCGAAAGAAGTCTCCGAAGGACCCACCTGGGTTGTCCCGAAGCCAACGGCGCCACTGCGTGCCCCTTACATAGTAAGGGCGACCCTCCGGAGCGGAAGGACTCCCAGATGGAATCAGAATACTTTCCGGAACGACGTCAAGACACATTAAGGCATGATTGCCTTCGGCCCCACCCGAGACCTATAAGTCGCAATAGAAGCACATAAGCATCCCGAAAACCAAGTTCATTGCAAGGCCCGAAGGGCACCTAGTACAATCTATGTACACTAAAAAAGCATGGCGCGAAGCCAACAAAGAACTCACACCTGGGGGGGAGGCTGGGCCGATGAGTCAACCTCCGTGACATTGCCCTGGGCCGCCACCGAGCCTCCACCCCCGCTACCCACTAAGGTGCTAGCGCTACCGGCCCCGGCTGGGATGTCGCCCGAAGGAGGCGTCAGCACAGAGGAAGCGGCCGCCGGAGCCGGAGCGGGAGCAGAGGCGCTGCTTCCGGGCTTCAGCTTCCGGGATGCCGCAGTAGCGAGAGCAGACTGGCGGGCCAGTGTCTCGCCCACCGGCATCCAGAAGTGCTGGCCGAGCTGGTTCCCGAAGTTCTTCACCCGCGAGGCCAGCTGCCGAAAACGGCTCCCATCCCCAGCCGCCATCTCCGCTAACTGTGTCGAGGTAGAAGCGGCAGCGGGAAGGTGAGTGCAGCCCACGTGCGCGAGCGAGCCGAAGGCCGCAGTCCATGCTGTTTCGGCGCAGAAGGTGCCAAAGGACTTCATGGCCCGGGAGGCCAACTTCACGGACCGCACAAGGCGCCCGATGCTCCCTCCCAGGTCGTCGGCGGCATGCTTGACTGGCTGCACTTCGACGCCCAGCCCTTCGAGCAGGCTGTTGAAATCGCCAAGTGCTTGCCACGCCGCAGCAGCTTCTTCTTCCCTCTGCGTCTTGGCGGCATTCAGCAGCGTCCGAGCCTCCGACAGCTCCTTCTCGGTGGCGTCCTTCGCGCGGGTCAAAGCCTCGAAGGAAATCTTCAGGCTCTCCAGCTCCTTCAGGGCCTTCTCGGAGACCGCCTTCTCCGACGTCAAAGCATCGGAGGAAGTCTTCACCACGGCCAACGCCTTCTCTAGCTCCGATGCCAGAGCATCGCGCCCCTGCTCCGCCGCCTTCTGGTTAACCTTGGCGGTCTTGGCGTCCGCCTCCGCGACCTCGGCACGCGCCCGAAGCCGCGCAACGTCGAAGCCCTCGAGCGACCCTTGCAGATGCCGTGCCAGCACCGCCGCCTGCCGAAGCAAAGCAAGTCAGCCACAATAATTGACGCCAAGCGAAACAAGGAGCACAAACCTTCATCGTCAGCCCAGAGAGGGCCGCGGCAGCGTCCTCCGGAGCAACTCCTTCCATTGCCCCCTCCAGCTCATCGAGCCCGTTGAAGTCGTAGATCCCTCGAAGGACTTCGGCGGCCTCCGGACGATCCACGAAGTCGTCCCAGTCGAGGCGACATTCAGACTCCTTCGGGTCTCCCGCCTGCTCGATGGGCGGCCTCCCGAAGTAGCCCTTGCCCCGGCCATGACTGGGCGCCGGGTCGGCCTTCCCCACTTCTCCTCCGGAAGGCTCCTCCTCGGAAGTCTCTTCGACACGGAGGCCTTCCGCTAGAGCAACAGAGTCAGTCGGACTTCCACAACCAGCAAAGCAAGAGTGATGGGAAGAGAAAATGATACCGGGAGACCGAGGGACCGGCTCCATCGTTCCCTCGACGCCTGCCGCGAAGGATGGCATTCCGAAGAAGCCGACGTCTTCATCGTCGGACTCCAGATTCACCACCTTCTCGGCAACGCGCGGAGCCGTTGCCGCGGCAATCCCCACGCGGGCAGCGTCGTCGGTCAACTCCTCCGGATCGGTGCCATATCCCAAGTCTGCGGCGACACTCGACGCCGCGGCTCGGGAACTCGATCCCTCGACGCGCGTCGCGGCGGGCCGCGACTTCTTCGGCGCCGGCCTGCTGGTATCCCCGGCAGCGCGCTTCGAGCCAACCTGGACACTGCTCACCGGAGCCAACGGCGCTTCGCTCTCGGCCTCCTCATCCTCCCCTTCGCCGCCGGCAGGGACGGGGGCAGCGACGAGCACCTCTCGCTCCGGCAACGGCACCTCCGGGTACTTGATGGAGAACACCCGATTGATACGGGGACCCACAACAAGCTTCGCCCGACGCGCAGCCTCGTCTGCTAGGAAGGGGCCGAGGATCTCAGCGGCGCCGTCTTCCACCTCCCTCAGCGTCTTAGCTGCACAAACCACATCGTCAAGTTACGGCAAACAGCCGAAGGAAATGTCCACCGGAGCAAACGTACCTGGAAAATTCTCCGGCTTCAAGTGGACCTCCGGGTCTCCGCCCGGAACTTCCACCACGAACTTCTGCTCCCAGTTTCGGAGCAAAGGCCACACCCCCGCGGCGATGAACTCTTCGCAGAGGTCGCGCATCGAGAGTTTCCGCGCCACCGTCTCCAACAGCTTCACCCGGGACTCGCCGGTCCCGTCCAACTGCACCGTCGGGTACCGATGGAAGAGCACCTCCGACATCGTCGACCGAAGGGGACACCCTTCCTCCACGCGGTAGTAGAACCACCCGGTTGTCCAGCGCCCCCAGTGCAGCTTGTACGCCTTCGCCGGAACGACGGCTTCGGGGCGGGGGACGAAGGAGATAACTCCCATGGATCCGATGAGGTCTTTCCCGTCCAGCTTCAACATCTTTTTCACGGCGTGCGCGTAGTGCGTCGCCGCGAAGGCCCCAGCGTGCGGTCGAGCCCCTTCGAGCCAGAACGCCCACTCGAAGACGCTCAGCCGCACGAGTGCGTTAACTGTGAGCTGCTGGATCTCGAGGCCGAAGAGATCCAACACCTCGGCCACGAAGGGGGAGCAGGGCATCCGAAACCCGGCTTCGAAGAACCGCCGGTACAGAACGATGTACCCGTCCTTCGGACTAGGGGTCGTCTCCCCCTTCCTCGGCGCTTCGGCCCGGCTCCGCTCCAGGAGCCCATCGGCGGCCATCTCGTCCAGCGCCTTCGAGTCGATCGTGCTGCGGTCAACGAACGGCGACGCCGAGAAGCGGTCATCGATGCGAACGCGCTGCGAAGCGCCGGTCTTCCCCTTCCGAGCCATCTCCGAAGCCAGGGCGACTACTTGGAAGCAGCGAAACGCGCGGAAGCAAAAAGAACGCCGAAGCAAGCTAACTGAGCGGCTGCGGCGCGGCGTGAGGAATGACTGGCGGGGTGAAAACCTGGGGCGCCCGGGCGGTAAATATATAACCCCCGGTGAATCGGTCTGACCGACCGATGAAGGATCAACGGCCGCAGATCCGGCCACGCAATCAGACGCGTCCCATCATGCGAAACGGCGTCGCATCGCGATCCGCGCCGAGTCAGTCCCAGTAAATGAGACGGCGTCGCTCCGCAATTCGCGCCGAGCATTAAAGACACCTTTAATAGGTAGCCGGCAGCTACCTTCGCGCCATCAGCGCCACCTTCGGCAACCGTGACCTTCGGCCATCGCGGTGATATAGCCGGCAGCTATCTCCGCGCCATCAGCGAACAACCTTCGGCGAACGCGCCCTTCGGCAAACACGGCGCCATCGCCTGAATCAACCGTCGGGCCATCTGCGACAGTCTTCGTCGACCACCGTACCTTCGGCGACCGGACCTTCGGTGTCGGGACCTTCGGCGACCGGACCTTCGGTGTCGAGACCTTCGGAAGCGGGACCTTCGGAGGCACGTAGAAGGCTTCCTTTCTGAAACCGACGCAGACCAGACCTTCGGAGCGCCGAAAGAGGGGACGACGGGCGGACCTCCGGATGGACACAGTTTCGGCCCTACCGAAGGTGGATCTCGACTGTGTGGGGCTAGCTGTTGGGGGAGGCCCACTGTGTCCCCTCCCCCTGGCCCAAAGGCCTGGCCTGCTACGAAGCCCATCAAGGCCCAAGATGATATATATTATAGGATAGGCCCATGTATGATGGCCTCTGGCCCACTAGGGTTAGGGAATCTCACCTTGTAATAAGGAAATGACCATAATGCCCTGGAGGAAGGGCAATATGGTACTTGTAATTCTAGGGTTGTAGGGGTGTATCAGCCTATAAATACCCCCCTACCACCCTCAAGGCAAGGCATTGAATACAAGCTCTTAATTACCTACCCCTCTTGGCTCTTGTTTGGTCCCTTCCTAGGTCCTTTCCAGGGGTCCCTCACTTGTGGTAGACCTTTGGAGGATCCCAGGGTGTGGCGGTGCGCACGTTAAGCAAGCATGCGTACTATAAAACTCGGAAGAAATCAGCCATTTTAGGTGGAGGCATTGAACAATTCTGGTTAAGATAAAAAGGAGGTCAAAAACTAATGGTTGTGGGATTAGGGTCGACGAGTGGTTCTTCGCGTAATCGAATAATCCATGGATGTTGTTGGTGTGTGTGTTTTTTTTTACAGAGGGAGAGAGAGAACAAATGGCCGG
This sequence comes from Eragrostis nindensis, assembly GCA_012490785.1. Taxonomy (NCBI): domain Eukaryota; kingdom Viridiplantae; phylum Streptophyta; class Magnoliopsida; order Poales; family Poaceae; genus Eragrostis; species Eragrostis nindensis. Next base: position 73,910 of record JAAXCT010001686.1, read on the forward strand.
TGACTCGGCGTCCTGTCGTCGCTCGCGCGTGAAGGCAGGTAATATTTAAATGTACCACGAGACCAGGGTCCAGGGAGAGCGGGCAACCCAAGCTTTCGGCCATCGTCATGTTTACTTCTATAGTATAGTATAAATGTTGCAGTGTTTAGTGTGTTGCATGACACTTCCTACTACCGCGCGCTGTCTGGAGACAGAATATTCTCGGAAATATTTATGTGCTTCGTAGAGCGAGGGAATATAGTGTGTTTCGTAGAGAGAGGGAGCTCGGGAGCTGCATATAGCCATATACTGTTTCGAAATCCAAACGCCACGTAACTTGTGGAACTAGGAGGCGGCTTGGCTTCTTGGCGTTTCATCATCTTCTTCTTCTTCTTCTTCTTCTTCTTCTTTTCTTCTTGAGCGTTATGGTTGAACAATGAGCCGGAACAAAATATCATCCATCATTGAGAATTTGAGATCAGGCCCCAGAGGGCTAAATTCAGAAATTACAAAACGTTTTTTCTTTGTTCTCTATTTCAGTACGCTTACGAAGCAGTTAAAACGAATACTAAACTTCTTACTACTGATATTTAATTATCCTGCTTAAATTAGTGCATGCGACCTAGTTCCTCTATTTTTATACGGGGCACCATTGTCGGTGACTTCTACAGGCAATATCTGACATGGCGTTAGTGTTCTTTATTATTGTGTCCTTTTCACGCCATTAATTCAGTCCGGCTGTTTGTCAAGGCAAATAACGTGAACAAATCAAACCCTTTTTTTTAGAGTTGGGTTGGGCTGCCATTTCATGTCTGCCTTCTTCCCTGCATCAATCAAAGTATTTTGACTAGATATTTTACATGTTAGGGTCTCTAAAGTCAATTTGACTAGGAGTTTCTATTATTATTTGGTGGTTAAAATAAAAATATTTATATGGTTTAAGATGAAATATTTGTATGCCGTGAAATTTCTTTTGTGTGTGAATCCGATGGTATAGAGTATTGTAAATTTATCAAATTACTTACGAGAAAATGGTCAAAACTAAAAGAGAAAAGTTTAACCTGTAGAATCCTAAGATAATCAGAACAATGTTAAGGGCAGTGTTGAACCATAAATAAATTGTCAGCTTAAGATATTGGATGCAACTGGCTTGTGCATAGTAGTTTAACATGGTATTATAGCCACAGGTCTAGAGTTCAAGTCCTTATAAGCACACGTCCACTTGAGGATGAGTCTTGAACGATAAGTGAATTGTCCAGGTTTTCTTATCAATAGCCATGCCTTTTTAGTTGGCACAACACAAGGTGGCATGTATATGTTCCCTGGTGAGATACATGTAGCAGGTTCCTAATTTAATAAGGCTATGTTTGTTGTTGTTGTTGTTGATGATGATGTTGTGTGGTGGAATCTACTAGTGTGATTTTTAGTGTGAATTTAATAAGGTTAGACGGATATCTGTTGATTTTTAGTGTGATTTTGTTGGAACAAATTCCAAAAAAGATGCTCCTAATTAAAAATAAAAACTAAAATATAAGATAAACGAACACGTCTTCTTTTACCCTTTTCCGGCGCCAGGCCTAACACGACCGCGCCACAATATTAAGCCGGTTTCCGGTAGTGAACAGGTTACGTCAGTAAGCAGGTACACGTCGAGGCAGTACGTAAAACTGTGCAAATACCGTAGACGCGAAATAATCTGTAGCTATATGTCGGTGTACTGGGAACCAGGGTCCCCACTCCCCCGGTCAAAAGGCCGGCCCAAGTCCGTCTTGGGCCAAGGAAGACAACCACGCGCCAAGTGGGCCGAAGCGGCCCAGCAAGGGGGCGCAGAGCGTCGGGCTCCCGCGCGGCTCGCAGCCGCGAGCCGTAGGGCGTTGCCACGTGGCTACACCCTGCCGCCTCCGCGGCCCGCCGCGGAGGCGGACAAGGGCGCGGCCCCGTGAGCCTGTGGGAGCCCGGCACGTGGCGGCAGTGGTTCGGGACGCCTTAACCGCGCCGCGCCTTGACGAGCCGCCCCGGGATTCTGTGCGGCTACAGTGCGCGCGGATCCGGGGCATAGGGATTTCCTCGCAGAGGGGTCCCACCTGCCGGCGTCCGCCCGCGCGGCCGCGCGGGCGGGTCGCTGGACTTCAATGCGCGTGCGCCTCACGCAGGGCCGCGACTGATGGGTGTGACCCGACCAGTCGCGGCCCTGTAGCGCACTGTTCGGCTGGCAGGAGGGCGTGGGCTGACGAGCGCCGCCTGCCACCGTACGGTGCGTCGCTTGGACCGGGGGGTCGTTCGGTGCATCCGCCCCCCTTCCGCGCCTCGCCACTCCGGGCGCCGCGCGCGTGCTGTACGAGCGATGGGACGAGACGACGGGAGTCAATCGAATAATACGGGCGGCGCGAGCGGAGCCCGCGGACACGGGAAAAGGCGCCCGGCATCTCGGGCGGAGGGGGGGTCGCCAGCCGGCGTCCCCGTAACGGCCCATGAACGGGTCTGGCCTCTCCTTGCACTATAAAAGGGAATGCCTTGTACATGAAACCGACACACAACACTTGAGCAATATCAGACAAGCAGGACGTAGGGTTTTACACCTCTGGTGGCCCGAACCTGGGTAAAGCTGCTTGCGTTCTTCCTCTTTCTCGTGCGCGATTCCAACACTTAGAACCGTTCGCTCCCCTCCGAATCTCGAAGGGAGGCCGTGCTAGGCCCCCCATTTGCCGTGGTTTCCACACCTCGACACTATATTCCAAACTCGTTCTCAAATTTCTCTGACCGCGCAGGCGCGCCACCGTACATTAGACTAGCTAGTTGCTGCGCACGAGAGGCGGTACGCTCTGCTCGTTCCTGAAGTAGTCGTCAGGGTCGATCTGACCCTTGGCCATGGCGAGCCTCTGGTAGTTGCCCTTGAAGTACTTCTGGCCCCAGACCTTGCCGGCCTCGTAGCTGCTGACGTTGCCGACGACGACGTTCTCGCCGAGGTCCAGGTCCCTGTAGTTGAAGTAGGCCTCCCTGGGGTTGGAGCTCACGTAGGGCTCCATGAACGCGTACAGGTCCCTGATCCACTTGGTCTGCGCCGTCCCGTTCCCGTCCGCCGTGGACCAGAAGTTGTAGTACTGGATGTTGTAGAGCACGCCGGCGCGGTGCGGGAACGGCGTGGCCGCCTCCGGCACGCTGCTGATCTGCGCGCCGTACGGGTCCATGATCATGAGCCCGGCGTCGGGCCTCGCGAGCCAGCCGGTGAATATCTCCGTCCACACGTCGCCGGCGATGGGTTCCCGGACGTAGTCGGACGTCGCCTTGCTGCCGGTGCCGGACACGGAGGCGGGGATGGTCCGGTTGAGGAGGTCCTCCACGGTGGAGCCGTTGCCGAGGTAGAAGTAGGGCACGGACTCGATCCAGGTCATCTCCCTGCAGTGCGTGCGGTTCATCCCGAGCTCCGAGAAGTTGCTGGCCATCACCGGCAGGACGGCGTCGCAGGTGCCGAGGAACAGGCCCTGGAAGTCGGCGGCGTCCTTCTGGACGAGCACCCTGACGAACAGGTCCTCGGGGAGGGACGGCGAGACCTCCTGCCACTTGGTGACGACGTCCACGGCACCCTGGTCGACGGACACCGGGACGCTGAACGCCGTGACGGTCGGCGGGACGGGCACGAGCCGCACCTTCCACGACAGCACGATGCCGAAGCTCTCGCCGCCGCCGCCGCGGAGCGCCCAGAAGACGTCGCTGCCCATGGCGTTCTTGTCAAGGATCCGCCCCCTGGCGTCCACCAGAACGGCGTCCAGGACGTTGTCGACGGCGGCGCCGTACTTGCGCAGCAGCGTGCCGAAGCCGCCGCCGCTGAAGTGGCCGCCGATGCCGATGGTCGGGCACAGGCCGGCCGGGAACGCGAGCAGCTTGCTGGCGTTCCCGACGGCGTAGTAGAGCTCGCCGACCGTCGCGCCGGAGTCCACCCACGCGGTGGCGTTCTGCGCGTCGACGCGGACGGAGCGGAGGTTCGAGAGGTCGACCACGGCGAACACCTCGGGGCGCACGGACCGGAAGGACAGGCCCTCGTAGTCGTGCCCGCCGCTGCGCACGCGTAGGCGCACGCCGTGCTGCCGGCCGCAGACCACGGTGGCCTGGACGTGGGATGCGTTCGTCGGCGTGACGATGTAGCGCGGCCTCACCGTGGTAGACGTGTTGAACTTGGGGTTCCTGATGGAGGACACCAGGACGGGCGTGAACGACGGCGAGCTCTGCGTGAGCACGAGCTGGCTCGGGATGTTGGCCGACAGGAGGCATTGGACGAAGGCATCAGGGAAAGCTAGGGAAGGAACGGTGATATAGCAGCAGAAGAAGGTGAAGATGAGCACGGGCGCTAATAAGCTCCTGGTCATGGCCACCATCTTTGCTTCCTGCAATGTTTTGCTAGCACTGAGTTCGATCAGTATATATAGCCTCTGGTTATTGCAGTGGCTTGGGAACACGTGTGCGCTGTGATTCACATCACTCCAGCTGGATATAAAGAGAAGTCTTTGGTAAACAATCGAGATTGCTTCCAGCTCAGCGAGGTGCAATTGGCTGGGTCAAGTGTACACTTTCAGTTGGATCGGTCCAAAGAGATGGCTCACGCCAAATCCTTTCCGAGGAACAGTCTGCTTTTGTCACATCAGCGTGCATCGGTGCGTGCGATTAAAATTTAGTGCCGCGTGCATGGCATCGCACCATTTCTGAAGACCAGATGATATGCTTCTGGAACTAGCATGTGATCACTCTGCGAAATACTCTTTTGCAATTTAGGACCAAGTTTGAATTATGATATATGGCGCTATTTGAATTGTACACGTCGGCTGTTCTCAAGTCTTACGTCTAGTAGCAAATTAACATGTCACTTTCTGTTACGAATATATATATGATTGTTACTAGATGCCGTTGGACTTTTTGTACGGGTAGTGTCATATGCTGGATGGTCGCGTCAAATGCTTTGGCAGTCAAAACTCAAAGTACCGGCGTTTTACGGTCCAAAGTGCTTCTCACATATTCACATATTCGTGACGTCGGCCTACATATATAGCTGTTAAAAACAGTCATCTCCTAGCTACGAGCAACTGAGGCATGCGCAGTAGCAATTGCAGCGCGTGTACCACACAGGCAGAGGTTACTGGTGGTGCTTACCATGACGCACCCATGCATGTATAGGCAGGCAGACCAAGATCACGAACTCTCAGTTGCTTCAAAACAGCTAAGGTAACATATGTCACCCGTGTGAGACTGACTCCAACAATGATGGGCAAACCCATTTTTGCCTTCTCAAATGCTACTGTTCATTAGGCATACGTCTCCAACAGAATATGCAAATAAGAGATGCAATTTGCATTGGAGGAGAGAGAAGATGGAAAAATGCACACCCTCTCTCCTCCAACGCGTTCTCCTCCGCATTCGCTCGTCTCCGACCTCCTGCCTGACGACCTCCCCCGAACGTGGCCCACTGCTCGAATCGACGGCGGTGGCCACGAGCTCCTGGCGCGACAGCCGCCCCGCCGCCGCCGCGCCGCATCTCCTCAGCGCGCTGCTCTTCCCCGAGCTGCGCCCGCGCCCCGCCCCCCCCCCCCCCCCCCCCCCCCCCACCGAACGCCGAGGATGGCGGTGGCGATGAACCCGAACGACACCACAGCACCCGAAAGCTGAACAGGGCGAGCAGGGGACGCGCGCGGGCGAGCACGGCGCGCGGCAGCGTGTGCGCGGGGCGAGCGGGGACGCGGCGCAGTGCGTGCAGGGCGCGCGGCGGCGTTGCGAGCACGGCGTGCGGCGGCATGTGCGCGGCGCGAGCGGGGACGCGGCGGCGCTGGTGAGCACGGCGTGCCGCGGCGTGTGCGCGGGTCGAGCGGGGACGCGGTGCGTGCGCGTTGCGTGGCGGGCGGCGCGAGGGCTCGCGGGGAGGCGGGGCGTGCGCGTCGCGTGGAGGAGGCCCGGCGGCGCGTCGCGTGGAGCTTGGCGACGGCGCAACCCTCGAAGACGGCTGCGGACTTGAGCTTGGCGAATGGCGAGCGATGGTGGCGCGCGCGGCAGGGACGACGGGCGCGCACGGGCGTCGCCGGCGCGCGCGGGCGCGGGGCGGAGGTGGGTGGCGCGGAGGAGGGCGCGAGCGCGCAGGTGGGAGCTGGCCAGCTGGGTGTGGCGGAGCGGATCAGAGGGAGGTGGGGTGGGAGAGGAGGACGACGAGGACGAATTTGGCTCTCCTTGTTGCAGCCGCTGTTGGAGATAGAGCTTTCACAACCAATGGCAAACTACTGTTCACACCTTGTTCACACCTTGCAAAAGGCCTTTTGCATCTCTAGATTGAGTCTAGTTGTTGGAGTCAGTCTAATATATCATCAGTGGAAGTGGAACCCAGCACATCAACTCATGCGCATTACTTTCACTGGGTTTGTTGTCCATGAAATGGCCAGACCACTGGCATGTAAACCTGGGCTTTCTCGATCCTTCCTGCATATATATGGTCATAGTCATACGCAGCGTAAATAAAGTGAAACGAAGAACCGCACGTAACAAAGTGTCAAGGTTTGTCCACAGTTTGAACTTTGTGATAATACAATCTGACGCATTCTCTGCTTCTTTGTCTAAAACTGACTCCGGCAGCACGACTCCAAGACGGCAACGTTATCCTAATCAATGACCAAGTCACCAAGGTATTTGAAGATGATATAGAGTGAACGAAGACCATTGAGCAAGATATTGCACTTGGGTGATTGTACTTTAGTCAACGTTCATTGAGCATGCTATTTTCTTCAAGGTATATAATTGAGAATTTCATAGCCATGACTTTCTCTCTCGCGTCCCCCCCTTGCTACAGTAGAGAGGAGGCGAACGCGAGGCGAGCCCGACTCCGGCGGCGGCTCCGTTCGATTTCCCCTTCCTCCGGCGGCCCCGCGGGGCTTCGGAGGGTCGGGAAATCGGCGGCGCTGCCGTCCGGCTCCGTTCTAGCTACTAGTATAGGTTAGTAGTCTAGTTTCACCCGACCTAGGGTTAGGGTTGATGGAGTCGTTGTCTTCCATGGCGACGGCGGCCGTCTTTTGCTTCTCCCTCGACGGATCCGGTGGAGTCGTCGTCGTCGTTGGCGGCTTCTTCTCAGGTGAAGTCTTGTGGAGCTTCGTTTTCTTCTTCTCTTTTGCGGAAGGGCGGAAGATTTTGGTGCCCCCTTTTGGTGGGCTTGTTGTTCCCCCCGCCGATTATGCTGGTGGTGTGGGATGCCTGTTGCTCCGGTCGTCGACGACATCGATGGCGGTGAGCTTTTCTTCCCCTTTCTCTCTCTGGTTGGCGATGGCCGATTCGCGTTCAGCTATGGCAAATGCGTTCTGGAGGAGTTCCGGGCGTTGGATCTTGCGGCTTTTCCATGCTTTGGAGTCGCCGACAGAGGAGGATGGTGGATCGATGGGGATTCCGGTGGCTGTCGCCGCCGGCGTCCAGTTGCTTCGAGGCATGCCTCGCTGTAGGGGGTCATGTGTAAATTTCGGTATGTCCAGGGTGTTCGTTGTAATTTCCATGGATGTACTGTTCATCTTATAAATATATTCCCCTTCCGCAAAAAAAAAAAGAGAATTTCATAGCCATGAGATGTGACACCAACAATAAGAAGTATATTAATCTTGATTGACTGTGTTTAAAATATATATTTGGGACATGATTATTGATTTTAATACTTATATGTAAGACATTAATTTGTCTTATTGGTGAATGTTACACTTGCAGTACTAAAAAAACTAACTATGACAGTTTGGAATATCATTTATCCAAATTCTAGATACTCCACCAATGGTGCTGCACACACAATAATAACTGAAGACAGGATGGTGTTTGAAAATGGCTAGATGTGAAAGTATGAAATTGTGATATGATCACTGCATTCAATTTCCTCCAGGAGGAGAAGCAGGGAACTGCACTAGCCTGCTGTGTGAAAGTACGAAATTGTGATATGACCAAACTCTTTTTTTTTTTTTCCGTTCCCTAGCGTTCAATTTCCTCCAGTAGAAGAGAAGCAGGGCACTACCACTAGCCCGCTGCGTGGAAGTATGAATTTGAGACATGATCAAACTCTTCAATTCTTTTCCCTTTCCACATGTGCAGTTCGTATATATTGCACGGTGCATTGTTATTACTAGTTGACGTTCAAATAAATGGACTTTTCGTATGGCTGCTGTGGGCCTGTTGCCTGCAAGGAGAAACAGGAGGCTTTGAATGGTATCACCAACAGGGTGGTCGTCGCATAGAATTCTAGAGCTTTGACCGATATAATCTTCAAAAGTCAGGGCAGATTGTGATGTTTGCAACGAAATATATCAACAGGAAATTTCATCCGTACGGTTTGCTTATAGGAGTAGGGTTTGCGTAATTACGTTCATAAGGGTGAGTGTGCGTGTGTTATGTATCTGAGTTGTACTGTGTAATCGAAAAAAAAAACGAAGCCTGGTAGCCTATATTTTAGGTTTGCAAATAGAAGCCTGGTACCATCAACATCTTCCGACCTCCATTTGTACCATGACCGTTCCGATTTTCTTTCATCCGTACCATCTGAAGTCTCCGTCCCTTCACCATGTACGAAAGTTCCCCTCCTCTTCGTCGGCTCCTCCATTAGTCCTTCGCGACGACGATGAGGCCTCTTCTGTGCCACAGTCGTACGTGTGCGTCCGCCATTCGAGTACGGTGCTCTAATTTTTTCAACTATCAATCCTCATAGCAATATGAGAAGATGTTTTTCGATGAAGAATGTGCCCCTTCCTTTTTCATACATGTACTTGAGGGGGCGGCGGAGGACTAGTGCGGTGGAGCTCAGCGTCGTCTCTGCGGGCCAGCGGCCTCATACATGTACTTGAGGGGGCGGCGGAGGACTAGTGCGGTGGAGCTCAGCGTCGTCTAGTGCGGTGGAGCTCAGCGTCGTCTCTGCGGTCCGCCGCCCCCTCAAGTACATGTATGAGGCCCGCTGGCCCGCAGAGACGACGCTGAGCTCCACCGCACTAGTCCTCCGCCGCCCCCTCAAGTACATGTATGAAAAAGGAAGGGGCACATTCTTCATCGAAAAACATCTTCCCAGATTGCTATGAGGATTGATAGTTGAAAAAATTGAGCGTGATGGAATGGATGAATGAGGGGGAAATTTGATGGTATTAGGTACCCAGGCCAGTTTGATGGTATGAATGCAAACTCCCCAAATATCAATCACATACTCTGCTGGGCATGACATCACGTACAATGGACTGTTCTTGTTTCAACAACGCAGTCAAGGTGACGCTGACCAATACATAGATTGCGCTCATAAAAAGCCTACAGACAGTGAAATATATAAATCCAAGAGGAGCATAAATAAAAGGGAATGGCGGAACCAGACATAACAAATGTATCCATGATTTTAGCTTCCATGTAATCTGGCACATCAGAAGCTCAGTCAAAAACTGGCTCAAGTAACAAGACTTTGTAAATAACATGATCTGAGATTGCACAAAGTGGACTAAAACACGCATAGGGGTGTAACTTGTGGCCATAACATCTCTAACGGCTGAGCTGAGCCTACACCTCAGGTTCTAAGAAGTGTTAGCCTGGGCCTTGTTGAGGATGACACCTTCGTATTTCACCTGGAACCACTTCATGGCATCCTCCTTGGTCACTCTGTGCTGGATTCCGACACGGGACTTGCACCTGCGACGACGAGCAACGCGGTACCCCGCGCGCTCAAGGACGACGTAGAAGTCCATTCCATAAATACCTGTTGAAGGATCATACCTACAGAAGGCAAACACAAGATAGTTGATGGTGACATGAGCAGTTAATGGAAGAAAAGAACTGGCAGGCATCATTTGGACCTTCCCGCAGTTACCACATGCGAAATCAATTGACAGGTATGAATATTGCTTTTAAGTTTTAACCATCAGCAGTTATAGTTGTCACAGCCAAGAAACTGGACAAGAAATACAAGTCGTTGATGTCCAAATCGACCTACATAAGTGCCATTTTTAGAGGATAAAAACAACCCCATTGTCTAACCAAAAAGTCAATCGCTGAATGCACCAGAAGTACAACGTTGTTAGTCAAAGAGAACTCACAAAAATTGACCAAAGACTGTTGACAAATCCTATTATAGTTTCAATTTTGTTGACGGTTTGAATGCCAAACAAAAAACATATCATAGAAAACTCAAAAAACAAAGATGCAGCAGCGTTTAGGCCTCATAATAAAGGTGCATCAGTAGACCAGCAAATGCTAGGCTTCAGATGGTACGGACAATTAATTCAAGTCATTGGCCAAACAGAACAAGAAAAAAAGTAGTAGCTTCCCTTGCCCAAGAAAAGAACTATTAGTTGAGTTTTCATCAAGCATCCAAGAGAAGCATTTGACAGGGACTAGATTGAATCATTATCAGAATGGATGAAAAAAATGAAATAAGACTATAACATGCAATCCAATTACAGGGCAAATAGTGACTTTCAAACAATATTTCAAATATTATAAGGAAATAAAAACATGGTTATCAAAGGATATGTTACTAAGGAATGCTAAGAAAGACAAGCAATGGCACGTTTAAAATTAAAACTGGTAACTCAGTTTCAATAGATTATACACACGGAGAAGGATCTTACTTGATGCCAAGATCAATGTGCTCCTGAATTCCAAAACCAAAGCAGCCTGTCTCACTGAAGTTCCTCCTAAGCAGTTCATATTCCTTGACCTTCAGTCCACTCTCCAAAAGCTGCATTGCCTTCTCGCCCCTCACAGTCACATAGCATGCAATCTTCTCATTACGTCTGATACCAAAAGACCGGACGGTGTATCTAGCTGAAGAATTCAGAGGATCACATGTTAAACATCAAATAAATATTTAAATGCTGAGAAAAATAATAAGTTAATAACACATACCCTTTGAGAACACCGGTGACTGTCCACTCAGTTGCTCCAGGACCTGGAAGTGTGGAAGCAAAACAATGAATTTACTGCTAGTCGATGAATGTAAGTAGCAATGACATATAAGGAGACCAAAACTTAAAACTGTAGATTTATTTTGCCTCCAAGTATTTATGGGATAAATTTACAGTTCACAACACAGAACCAAGGAGTGAAAATATAAATTGCAACATTCAAAAACCTTTGCATGTGAGACAAGCAGGAAAAGAACATGATAATCATTATCTTTCTGGAGACTATATGTAACAACTATGATGCTTGGACAGGCAGCTTTAATAGACAAAAACAAGCATTATCTCCAATTATATCAAATACAGGTAGAATCATCAGCTTTGAATTCTCAGTCTACATTTCCGAAATGAATATAAACAAATTTATCTTTCTATACTATCAGACGGCACAAGCTTATTGGAACAATCAAGTACTGACTAAAGGACACATTATTACATTATTAAGCTATTGTTGCAACAACAATAGCATGCCAGCTTTCTAGTTCACTCACTCCTAGCCCTACCAGCTGCCACAAAATGAATAGAACTGCCTACTTCGAACCATTCGTTCACATAGCAACATGTTTCTCACATTTGTCAACCACGGCAAATCAGGACCATCCTATACCTAACAGCGCTTCATCAGATTCTACGCCCCCCACAACTATTGTTACAACAAAACACAAATTGCTCTTGCAAAGATCTGATACGCGAGAACGGGCACGGACCCAACCTTAGCGGCACGGGTAAGGCGATCTCCGCTCTCTCCGACGGAGATGTTGAGGACGAGCTTCTGCACCTTGATCTCCCTCATCGGGTTCGACTGCTTCTTCTCGGACGCCTGCGCGAGACACACAACAAACACCGACGCGTACAGGGGTTAGCTCTGCAGGTACAGTAGATCGTGAGGTCGTGAGAAGAGGGAGGCTCACCATGGATGAAGCGGCGACGGCGGCGACGCAACCAGGTGGCGGCGGTGGAGAGTGAGCAGGTGGTGGGAGGGTCACGAGCGAGGCGTGGCGGCGGCGGCGGGGGATTAAAAGAGGGAAACCCTAGATAGAGGGTTGAGTCGAGAGGTCTGCATGGGCCGGGCCAGGTCGAGCGGTTCACGGCCTTTGGTGCCTAACGAATAACACGTGATAAACCCGAAAGGCCCACGTATAAAAGTTGGAATGAAACCAAAAGACAAGAATTGGCAGGCCACAAATAAACCCACCTTCTCTTTTTCTTTCTTTTTTGAAAACCCACCTTCTCTTTTTCTTTCTTTTTTGAAAACCCACCTTCTCTTTTGATCATGAACCAAATGGGTTACGGAAGCACGCGGGCTGGCTAAACAAGTTGTAAGGTAGTGTAGCCTATGAAAAGGAGGCCCATCATCAATCCGCTCTGAGCCGAACCTAGCCCTGAATGAACTCACTTCATCATTTGGTCCAAGAAGAATTTGCTGAAAAAAAAAAAGGTCCAAGAAGAAAAACAGAGAGAATTGATTCTCCAAAAAGAAAAAACAGAGAGAATTCCAATTCCCATGCGTGACATGTGGCGCATAATATCCACGTCGATTTCTGTCCGTCCCTGTCAGAGCGCAAGCACGTCCACGTTGGACGGATGGCTCCTCAGGAACATCTGCAAGCTCGCACCTCGCACATCTGTATCACAAACAGCAGCAGAGCCCACTCGGCCGCTGCAACCACTCATGAGCATGCCCAAGCTCAATCATACACCAAAATAACTTTTTTCCCTAAAATATAATCGGTTGACCTAATTTCTCTGACACCGATCCATGTCTTACGCACGGGGTTAATTAAGCAAAGGCAGGCCTATCGTTTTGAACCGAGAACCGTTTTCTAATAACAGAAACAACAACAACAAAATTTTGGGTAGGCTACTGGTATCGATGCAGGTCGTTTTCTTAAACAATGTTTCGTTACACAAGGCGTAACCATACTTTGCACAAAGTTAATGGTGCGGATCACGCGTGGAATAACATAATCTGCATGATGAGAAAGTAGGAGGAAAAGACAAGTAAGCTGGCCGAATCCAACCCTATGCTGATACGGCAGCTGGGGCATCGACAAGCTCCCCGTGGTTTTTCAGGGCCACGCGAGGAGAATAATGCTTCCCGTAGTATGAACAGCTAAAACCCAAAACATGTTGCATTATTATTGAAAAAGAACCGAGTAGTTCTGAGTTGGAAAAGATCTATTTTGGCCACCTGCAATTCTGCAAACAGTGTAGAGAACGTATATCGCTGACGCAAAAAGCAGCTAATTAAGGAACACGATATGTGTGTGAAGGGAGTAAAATCGATGAAAGGATCGGAATATTTTCCCAAACATATATAGTGAATCATTCGAGCTAATTCATGAAGACGCTTCCATATTCTTTTCTGATCATTGAAAATTGAGATCTCACATGATTGGTGGAGAGGGTTAAGATTGGCTAGCTAATGCCTTGCTTTGGGTAAGCAGTACAGCCTTTTGTTCTGTGCGCTGCACACAATAGCGATGGAGATTCTAATTTTTGTTAGCTTAATAATTGGCCAATAATAAGGAATGTTAAATCTGGGAAGCTCATACTCTGAAACGTATTAGCTTGGTCAGGCCTCTTGATTCTCATAAGAAAGCACAACCAATCCTCTTTATCTTTAAAGAAAGAAGATGCACCAGAAATCCAGCACACTCACGCAACTATTTAATTATCTGAAAGCATCGTGCTTATCCAATCTCCCAACTGGTAATATTTTGTGCTAAGGCCAGTCTCAGTGCAATGTTTCATTGCGTGATTTTCAAGAGTTTTAGTTGATGTATGAAACTAAGATTCTCAATGCAAAGTTTCATTTTCACGGTTTCATGTGTTACCACAGGACTTAAATACTTCATCTAAGTGGCCAATGAGAGTGAATGAATGTGTGAAGATGAAACCCAAACCCTCTCAATGGAGTTTCACTCTGGTTTCAAATTTTGGGTAACCGTGTACACTAGATTTCATCTCTATGAAACTCAATTCCTCTCTTTCCTCATAAATTTGGTGCCATGTCATCTTTTTTTGCCTCTGTAGCATGCTATTTAATGTAAATGAAACTTGGATTGAGAGCGGCCTAAGATTCGATCGGGATGCCGTTCGTTACAGGCTTCCCAGAGGATGGATGCTCCATTTGAGCCCAACATCGATCAGCGTGACAAGCCAAACTTAGCACGGCGAGCACTTACTGGGAATATGCGTTGCGTACAGACGAGTGACACAGTTCACGTGAAATCACTGTGGGAATAATAGTTTAGGACTGCATGAGAAAAGAAACACGTGCAAGCCACTCGCGCTCAAAGCAAACAAATCCAAATCGTCGGCAACCTCCGTGTGTGGATGTGGAATCTTGCGGAGGACGTGAAAGCAGCCGTCGGATGATGAGTTAGTGGAAGCGTGCGTTTGCATCGATTTATCAAAAGCAGCATGCAGCTGGTGCAGCTGGTGAAGACGAGCTAGCGATTAAAGGCTTTTTGTAATTTCTCTGTCAGCGCACCAGATTTTGACAAGGCAACAGCTCGCCATAAATCAACCTAGATTGTTCCAAACACATCATGGCGCCATGACCATGACTCGTTGAATTATGGGAGCCTTAGCTTCAAAGCAAGCCGAATTGCTTTCTTGGCGTTTCTCTGTATGTACGAGCACAATGATCATCAGATCGGGCACTGGGCAGCGTGTTCCTCAAACAAAATCTTCTTAAATTCGAATCTTCTTTTGCTTTCTTGGCATTTCTCTGTTTGTACGAGCACATTGATCATCAGGTCGGACAGAGTATATCGCTTTGCAATTCGTAAAAATTAAAAAAGAAACCAATTTCGTGTTCCCAATACATGCTCAAAACTTGAGGAGATGTGCGTCTGCACAATTGCAGAATATTTACACTTGTTTTTGTTGTTATTACACAACCTCCAATGGCGTCTGTGGATCAAAAATGGAAGTCTAATGAGGGGCGCGCGTCACCGGACGGCGGAGGCGACGGTGTGTGCCCACATCCGGAGGTGCTCCTTGAGGTCGGCGCCGTCGACGGCCGCCGGGATCCGCCAGTTGCGCAGCATCGCCGGGACCTCTTCCTCCTCGTCGTCCCACGCCTCGGAGAGGTACGGCCTCCTCGGCACCGCCGCGTCGTGGACGGCTTTGGCCGCCTCCCGTGCCAAAGGCGCCGCCGGGGGAGCCGACGCCGTGGCCAGGGGCAGCTCCATCTCCTCGGAGCGCTTCCGGCGCAGGCCGGGCACGATGGACGCGAGCTCGGCGTCGACCTCGGCGTCGGAGAAGGTGAAGCCGAGGTCCTGCAGCCCCTTGACCTCCTCGAACTCCAGCTCCGACATGCTCCGCCCGCGCCGCTGCCGCCGCCGCCGCTGCCCCGCGCGCGCGGCCGGCCGCCTCCCCCGCTCGGGCAGCGGCTGCGGCTGCGGCGCGGCCACCGAGCCGTCCTTCCCGGACAGGATGGTCTCCAGCCGCGCGCGGTTGTTGTCCCTGTTGGGGACGCGGAGCGGCTCCAGGCCCTGGAACGCGGCCGCCGCGGCCTCGTGGCTCCGCGTGCGCCGGTGCCGCAGCCCGGCCGCGGGGCTCGAAGAAGGAAGAACAACCCGCTGCGGCTGCTCCGCGTCCGCCTCGCGCTCCGGCGGCGCCTGCGCCAGCGCGGGTGCAGGGGACGGGAGCAGCACCAGGCGGCGGAACCAGCAGGCGTCGTACAGCGCCATGGTCTCCTCCGCCGCCGCCGTCGCGGCAGCAGCAGCAGCTTCTCGCGGCCGCTCCATTTGTGGAGAGATGAGAGAGTCGTGCGCGCTGTGTGGGTGGGTCTAGCGCGCGTGGTGTGGGGGCGTTGAGCGCGGTGGCGGCTGGGTTTTATACAGTTCCAGTGCCGGTCGCGGCAGCGCGCGGTCTCCGGCTCCGCGCGCGTTGGCGTTCGTTCGCGTCGGTCGGGTCGGGGAGCGAGCGTTTCACGGTAACACGAGTCCGCGTTCCGTTTGGTCGGGTCAGCGACTCACCTCGCGGGCGCATGAAGCTTCTACGGCTCCCGCGTCACGGACGTCACTTCGCGTGTTGTTGTGGTGTCTTCTCTTCTCGCCGCCGGTCACGGTAGCGCCGTACAGGAATCGTACTGCTTTGCATATCGTTCGTATGGCTTAGTGACCTACGTCGATATATGTCGGATACGGATTTACATTGGGCCCAGTTAGTATAATTGTCACGCTGTGTGGGAGCCAAAAACAAACCATTAAGCGGCCAAGCTTGTCGTGCTATGATGCGGTCGCTAAATAAGTCATGACCAAATGCAATATAAAAGCATCATGTGAAATTAAAATTGGCTCTTTTAACCATAACATGTCTCTACTCCTGCCTCTGTGGGGGGTGGAGGGGGGAGGGGGGTGGGGCACTTGCCCTTTGATGGTTGACAGGTCGCCTGGATCTTTGTAGGAAAGCATGTCCAGCTCTCTATCTTCGTTGCTATTGCTAACTATGATAAGTTTACCCTTACACAACTACTTGGACGAGAGTGTTAGTGTTAAACATTCATGTCGGACTGTCAGTACCAGATTGTGATGGACAGAGAGTGCGTGGGAGAGCATGGCAAGTCACCACTGACATGAAGTGATTTCTTAATAGAAAATTGGCATAACAAATATTGAAGATATTTTAGACATTTCTCTAATACAGAATTTTTTAAGTGATTTCGTAATAGAAAATTGGTATAAAAAAGTATGGAAGATGTCGTAGCCCGTCTGAACGGGGCATTCGGCAGATATTTGGATCGTGGGAGCAACGTGGGAAGTAGAGATCGATCTAAGAACACACAGAGGTTTATACCGGTTCAGGCCTCCCGAAGGATAATAACCCTACGTCTAGTGCCGATCTTGATTATGATGATAACCTTCACGCTAGGGTTGCGAAAAGTGTCGATTACCTCCTCATCAGGGGCGTACATGAATATTTATAAGCTAAACAACCGGCTATAGAGTCTTAGCGAGAGTACAACTCATCTTTTCCATAACAACAATGAAATCGGAACCTATCTCTAAAACCTTGCCGTGCAAGACAAGTCTTCGGAGATTTCCTTAATTAGTCTTCGGAATATCTGGAAATTAGGGTTACGACAGAAGATATTTTAGACATTTCTCTAATACAACTTTTAAAAAAATAATAATATGAAAGGAAAGGCCGTGCAAGTTCGTTAGAAGGGAGAATAGGTGTCGAGCCCGCATGACTTAAAAGGCAGAAAAATGAAAGAGAGAGGTCAGGGTACAAGAGTGCTCAAATAACTGCACCACATAGCCATGTAGCGGAAGCACCGACTGTCAACATGGTTGAGGTCGATTATGAGGGATGCACATTCATCAACATCTCGCTGATTTGGAGTATGTGCCACAATAGGATGAGAAGCATGTCGGTCCATTGTATCGTTGGTCGGCCAGTATGGAGTATGACAGACCAAGAATTCACCGTTGTTGCAGAACCAGTGTCGATGCGATGGCGATCGTTGTCTAGAGGTTGACAGTCATCGGGCGTTCGAATAACAGGTGAGTCCCGATTTTCATGATGTCAGGCATAGTAAAGCAAAAGTCTCCGTCTGCCATATCTGATGGAGGTTACTTCGAGTAGGCGGGGAAGCTTTTATATTTTTTGTGTTGCTGTTTTTCCTTTTGAATCAACAAATGAGGCACTAAGCGTGCACTGGCGAAGCTAAATGGTTGGACCTTAATGCACTGGCTTCAGAATAAACTAAACATTTAACATTATGATACTCTTAATGTTAACTAGTTGTGCACTGATTTAGCCCATAATTGACACGAGGTTACCAGCATCCTGCTAATTCTAGCTTCGCACCTGAAGCTAAGGAAGCTAGGAGTAATGTTTTCTTTCTTTGGAGCCGAAGAACCGGCGATGTGCAGCTGTGTGTGGGGCGCAAACAAGACACGAGATCCCTGTCAGCAAGGCATCGCAGAAAACTAGGCGACACGCAAGCTCAAAATCAGAGCATCCGTGACATGGTCGAGGACCACTGGGGACATGCGAGGTTGCTTTCGTGCTGAGTCACCCGTCTTTTGGTTAGGTCAACATAATGGTACGAGCCGGACCCCCAGCTGCCCATAGATCAGCATATTTTACGCTGACGGTTGGCCGATTGTTATCCATCTACGCAATTGCATACCCCTCCCAACCGCAGTAATTCTTGTTAAATGGATCGTTTCCCCTTGAAGTATATTATCTATAATAAAATTTAATCACATCTTAAGAGCAGGGGAGCGCTTAGATACTAGGAATGGTAATTTAACCGTGGACAATCACGGCCTATAAGTTTTTTTCCAGGAACTTTTAAAAAGTTGCGATCGACATTTCCCAGATTTTGCCAAATAATGCAGTACTGATGGGGTTTTCCTATGATAAATCGAAAAGCTGGACTCTGGGCCTATATGACACGAACTCCGTGTGCAAGGTGCGCGCCATGTCGTCGAGCTCTCATCAGTTGTGGCTGCAACGACGACGACGTTCGCATGATCGCATCACACGCGCTCAAGGGCAAGAGCCAATGGGGTCGTTGAACTTGAACGGGCCCCGGTTGCAGCCACATAGCAGGGTTTCGTGGTGCGCACTCTCTTCAAAGGTCCGGAAAAACTACAAATCTACAATGAGAATCGAAACACAGTGTCGTTGTCATGTGCGCAATGTGTTCCTTGTGGCGCAGGGAATAAAGCGAACGAACGTGCAAATAGTATATTAGTTGCGGCGACCGTGCGTGACCGCGACCACGCGCAAGTTGCTCGAATAAAAATTCGCCGGAGGTTGAGCGCGCCTGAAAGCAAGATCGATCATTGGTTGGTTCGTTCCCTTCGACGAGGCCTCGACCTGGCTTTTGAAGACGACATATCTGGAGTCAGAGGAGACAGCGAGTACGACGAGATGGCGTTGCAGAATGAGTCTTGGTACAACATCCATTAGTCGTAGGAGAAACTAGCATCAGCAAATGTTACTGTACGCGTAATCAGGATCAGCTTTGTGTGTAAACGTGCCCTCCAGGGCATTCCAAGCTTCTTCGTCTTTTCTTTTTCCTCACAGCATGATGATTGAGATCCAATAAAATGGCCGCAGCCTTCCAGATGCCAACTGAACTCTCGTATGCCCTGCCCTTGAAAACATGCAAGCATGCTGCGCGGCCTTGTTGGTTGCTTGGTCGTGGTCAATTAAACAAAGAGGGGTAGCTGGGTCAAATGCCAGGACATATCTTGAGAGAACCATGCGCGTGTGTACAAGAAAGCGTTCAAAAAATAACTCGTCATCATTTTTCAAAAAAAAAAGTAAGAGAGAAGAAATTCCTAAACTTATGAAGTCATCCCGGATAACTTTATAGTACAAAATGGATTAATTTAGCAACTATATAATCAGCGATGACTTAGCGCGCACTTGCAAACTGTCTACGTCTCAGCCGTTCGATTTTCGGTAATCATCCTAGCGAAGCCCTGGAGAGCTAGGCTAGACATGTTTGCAATTTCGAAACTCAGATTCTCACTACTCATTGGCATTTGACCTTCACACGGCGTGCCCTCGAGGGCACGCAAAGCTTTGGGTCAACTTTGTGCGTTCGATCATTCGTGTGACGTATGCAGCTGTGAACTCTTCCGAGATTCGACCGCACTTCTTGTAACTTGATTCCGTATGTAGTACTAGGGGATCGACAGGCATCGTGCTCGGGCGACATGCATGCTTGATGAAGCAGAGCTGTGGAAGAGACTGGCAAAGATGGATTATCACAAGGTCAACTGTCACAATGTACTACTACCAGATTGGGAAACCATTTGGTCGATGATTGGAGTCCAACTTAACGTGGGTAAAGGTCTCAGTACCAGTCATGAGCCTGCCCTGCCGTCAAAACCATGGAAGCAGCAGCTTAGCATAAACGGGCCGGCAGCTAGAATGACGGCGTTGACTTCGTAGTTCTGCCCTTCTGTTGCTCGGTTGAGCTTTCCGCCCGAGTCGTCGTCGTTAATCTTGCCACTTTTAAATCCTAATTCTGGCAAGGTTCTTAGCTTTGCAGGAACGTATAAGTTGAGTTGTGCACTGTGTTGGGTATTGGTGGGGAGGCGCAATCACTAGCGTAAGCAGACAGATTACAAAATCTGAATTGATCCCATATAGAAATGCCGACTGCAGAAGTTGCCGGGATGATGTGATTTCTCATCCACTCGCCGCCGCAGATCTATGTATTTTAAAACGGAATTCACAGTCATTTGTGATACACGAATCTTTCTATTATTTCCAAAGCGAATTAATAACGTCCACGTGAGCCCATGCATTACGCAAGAGGATAATATTTCCAGGATCTGTTTCTAAACTCTCTACTGGTCTTATTTTCTTCAAAGGCCAATCGGCTAGATGTCCGCAACCTCTAGAAGTTGAGATCGATGCTTTCAAGGCCAATCAGTCAGATGCCCGCAGCCTCCCATCAGGTCCCAGTTGAGTTGAGTTCGCGAGGTATATATTCTGCACACGTGGAAAATGAGAATCACGCGGCTCAGCGGTAGAAGCTGTCGTCACGCGACTTTTCAGGTTACGGATCGGTGACTGCAAGAAACAGGAGCCGAACGGCGTTGACTCTGGCAATGCAACAGCGCAGGCAAGGTTGCGATGAGCTTTGCGCCCAAGTCTCCACCAAGCTGGAGCTGCGCTGAGAGCCTGCGAGGCGAGCCTCTGCTGTTTTGCCAGCTCCGAATTACGAATTCTTTGCTCTGACGAAGTTCTCATAAGTTCTTCAGTTCTTTCTTCGACAAAAAAAAGGCTCTGCAAGAACGGTGATGTGCGCTGGAGGTCAGATAATCATCATGCCGCTTGCTCCCGCTTGTATATTATTGTTGGAGAAGCTTAATCAACGACGTGAGCAGCAGATTATGAGGTCTACATTTTCTTAAGATACAAGCTGCTGCTGATCGAGTCTGCGCTGCCGAGATGATGTCATGTCACTCATCATGCACCAGCTTGTATCTTAAGAAAATACATCGTCGACACAACGAATCTTCCCATTTCGTAGCGAATTTAAATGTTGACTCGATTCATCAACGACCTGCACGCAGACGAGAACGATGTCCGACGAAGAAGAGACTTTTATCTGTGCTTTTCCATATTATGGGCCGGCTTTCCTGTTGTCCTTTGCGTCAAGGCCCATTTCGTTGAGCGGGCGAAGAATCCCATGCGCGCCGCAAAATTTGATTACCGGCACACTTGATTAAGGACATTTCAGAAGCAACCTGTATCCTTAAAGTTGGATCAAAATTTCTTATCAATTAGTGTATCCCAGTCCGGGCTAGCACGTGAGAAAGAAGTTTTACAGTAGTATATCCAACAGGACATGCTGCTTCACTCCGTGCCATACAAGGAGCCCAGCAAAGGAATGGCGTGCAAAGAAAATCGGTAAAGCATATATCACCTTTATTCCAGTCGGAGACTTCGCGTTGAAAAGGCCTTCTGAAAAAGAAAAGATGCTATGATTCCTTCGTACCAAACAAGTTTGCAGCTGCACTGAATATGCTCCTATTGGCAGTTAAGCTTAGCTCAGCCAGTGCTAAAGGACCATTGAAACGGCTACACTCTTTATGGGGAGGATCGATGGAGCTACACAATGAAATGTTTTGGTAAGCAGTTAAATACATTTACGGAGTTTAAGTGAAGTACTCGTATGGCAGATAAAAAAGTAAAAACGAGTCCAAAGGACATGTTGCTGGGAGACTGAACTCTAGTAAAACTAGTACTGCGGCGACGGTTGTGGCTGCCTGCATGTCGACCTAGTCTGAACTCTAATGTTCTGCAGGTACACCCCCCAAATGGAGTGCTCACAGCTTGACATTTTTTTAAAAAAAAATCTATTTTCAGTCGGAATTTTCTTTTGCGTGTTGACAAATGAATGCAAGGGTTTCAAACTTCCTGCTATCCAGTCATGCTGCGTCCTCTGGGAAAAAATAATTCAACCAGGCTTCAAATTTTTCATGCGTTCAGCAAATTTTGTTCGTTTTAAAGACCTGACAAAAATTTTTGCTGCTAAAGTGCTAATAAGGTTTCTTCCCTCGAGATGTTTGCACACTGTATTACTGCCAGTCAGTTTGTCATGGATCAGAATGCAGTTCATCAGACATTCAGAAAGCTTATCGTCAGAGAAGACATTCAGACTTTACTACCGGACGCGCGCTGCATGCTTCCGAAGCTCTGCTCTTCCAACGGAGGAGATATTTGCAGCCAAAGGACGCCTCTTGTCGGGATACCACCGACGCGTCCGCGTCTCGTCCGGCTGTCCGCCGGCGCCGGCGCGGCCGTTTGCCGGAGCTCGGAGCATCGCGAGGCTGGAAGGCCAGGCGAGCTAGAAAGACGAACCCCCGCTCCGCTAACGGCAGCCGCACGAGTCCGATCCAACGGGTACACGAGACTCCAGGGGTGGTCGCTATTTCAAACAACGACCGGTTGAAATAGCGACCACCCCTGGGCTGGTGTCTCACCGCGCGCCCGCCGCGTTCCGGCCGTTCCCCGCGTGTTTCCCTCTCGTTACGGACCCTATGTCCCTATCAATGGCGTGGGCATCGTGTGCAGTCGAGGCTCAGAAATTCTTTGTTACAATAGATCATAAAACCCGTCATCGCGAGCGAACTGATTCGTCTTGCGATATGCAAATGCGGTTGATGCTTCTTCCTTCACATTGCGGTTCAATAGAATTTGATCAGTTTGTCAATCTGCCACCACTGAAGCAAGCGATTTCTTTATATGAAGACAAGAGCTGAACTGAATTCCTTCGTCGAGACACTGCCGCATCATACAAATCAAATATGATATTTATATGCTGGGTGTTCATGAAGAATTACATGAAGGTGTGTAGTTCGTACTGTTGTACGAATTCTGCCGATTCAACTTGAGTTAGAACAAGTGCTGATTTCTTTAAGGTATAATTGGAGTTTAATCCAAGTGATAATTACCTATAGGAGATGACGCCTCTGAACCAAGGAAACGATTCCACAACAACTTTTACACACTTATTATTGGCAACTCTCGTTTTTAACAAATTTTATCAACCTCATTTAGCAAGTGAGTTCCTTTGTTCTAATCTGGACCGCGAGCATGGATATGTATGCGTTTAGATTCTTGTGACTTTCCCCGCAAAAAATAGAGAGATTCCTGTGACTTTGTCAGGATCAACAGATTTCAAACAAAATCTATCTGAATTAAGTTTGAATTCTGAACACAATATGTGGTTTTTTCGCCCTGCTTCACAACACCTACTTAAAATGAAAAAAGAGAGCAGCGCGTCAAAGTATATTAGGCTTTGTTTGGGTAAATTCAATCCACGTGTACTAGAGTAGAATGGAGTGGAAAATGAACTAATTTCCACTTCAATCCCTTCCAATACATGTGGATTGAAGTGGATTCTCCTCTATCCAAACAAGCCCTTAACCGTGATCTGACCCGACTTGGACTCTAACTATAGACTGATACTTCTGAAGACATGATGTTGTACTAAAGCAGACTTGAATAATATTATTGGATTAGTATCTAAAAAAAACACAATAACCATTGGAACAAACAGTATTGTCGTCTCTGCTATGATGATAACGACTTGTATTCTCCCTTGACTAACATTTTTTGGAAATGTTGACACATTATCAATGTTACTAGTCCATGATTCCATTCACGAACAGACATCAAATTGGCTATGGAATTGAGATCTAATATTCCGTGGGACGTGAGACATGTGACGCGGCCTCTTGAAAACCCACTGGCTCTTAGGTCTACACTTTTTTTTTTAAAAAAACCTCTCACATCTGAATATAAATGTAGTATCTGTTCATGTACACGCAAGGAGACGACTCACTCAACACACACGAACTCCCCTACATCTATACCCAGATAAACAACCGCATCCCTCGAGAGAAAAAGCACGACTGTCACCACGCGGCGTGAGAGGTACCAGAGACAGAAGTCCAGACAGATTACAGGAGAAAGCCAGCACTAAACAAATGGGGCCCTAAGAGTCCCACAGCCCCGACGCAGCAGACGCGCTTCCAACCGCCAAAGCCGCCGTCGCACGACGTGCCGCTGACCGCCATTGCCGTCGCTAAATCGCGCCGCCAACCGCCACAGCTCCGACGTCGCTCGGCGCGCCGCTGAACGCCGAAGCTTGAGCACCAACTAAACCCCTGCAACCCAGGACGAGCTCCCCTAACCGGGATCCCAAAGCTTATCAACAGCGATGGAGAGCGAGTCCCCGTCAATGCGGAGGAAGCTTGGGAAATTATTCCACGGACACGCCGCCGCCACCGCAACACCGACGTGTCAGGACACTCCAATCACCACGAAGCCTGCCGCTGGCGAAAACTCCGGGGACACAAAAGATCCCACACCGACAAAGCGCCACTGCAGCCCGACGCACAAGACGAACTCGCGGCCCACGAACCGGCGTTCCCGCGCAGCCCACGAGCCGAAACGAGCCCAGGCACTCCCGCACAGCCCAGGAACCGGGGCGCACCCGCGCGGTCCAGGAACCGGGGCGCATCCGCGCGGCCGCCCGAGCCTCCAGGAGCTTCCACAAACATCCGACGCCGCGCCGCCCTCGCCGCCCACCTCTGATCTTCGCCGGGGAGCAACGAGAAGGCCCATCGACACGGGGAAGAACTGAAGCACTCACCCCTTCGCAGAGATGAGGCTAACCTCCCAAAAGCTTGGCCAGCCGGAGCAGGGAAACCGTCGCCGAAAACTCGACGCCGTCGCCCACCGGATTCACTCCTGGGAAGAAGACAGACCACCAACAGCAACACGCCGCCGGAGGCCACTTTATTCACCTCGAAGCACCGCCGAGAGGAAGGCCACCGACCTTGCCGACACCGCCAGCAACGCCAACGCCACCATCTCCGCCGCCATCCACGAGGGACACACCAAACCCTAGCCTAATAGACAGGGATATGTACACCGGCTGCCTCCTCCGCAGGTCTCCTCTCCCTCCAGCAGCATCTAGGCCACCGGAGGAGGAGGAGACCCGACGAAATCGGCGCCGGAAAGCCTTAGGTCTACACTTCAGACAAGCTTATGATTAGGTGCTTTTTCAAAAGACGGCTGCCAGGTGAGGGAGCTGGATGCGGGAGGCCCGTGAGGCGGCTCCAGGGGCGACGGGGGGGCGACCCGCCTAGGGTTCGCCCCGCCGCCGCCGCCGCCAGCTCCGGCGGACGCCGCCGTCCGTCCATCCCTCTCGCGCCTCTCCCTTCTTCCCCTCCCTCCCACTCCCATGGCCTCTGCAATCGCCGGATCTCGCGGGGCGGCCCACCTAGGGTTTCCGCCGCCGCTGCCATCTCCGATGGGTCCTTCATCCCCCTCCGCTCCTCTCCTCGATCTCGACGAGAGCCTCCTCGTCCGCTGCGGACGGACCTCAGCCCCAACTGTAACCTCATCGGCAGAAGTCGCCAGAGGGTCGCGCTTGGCTCGGGCGAGGCCGGCAACGGGGAGGACGCCTTCATGCGTCCCCGATCTGCCAGGAATCAGCCTGCTCAATGACGACGGGGTGAGTGGGGGCACCTCGCCCTCCGTTGCCGCTGCCCAACCGCCCCGTCGCCGTTGTCAACCGCTCCTTCGCCGTCGTCGTCGCCTCGTCGCCGCCCTCACCCGCATCAACCACGGTCGCGCCGGCGGGTGGTGAGTCCTCATCGCTGTTCCCATCCTCCGACTTACCCACTGCTGAGGTCCGACTGCTCATGGCCATGGAGGTCATTTGCCGGTTGCACATGGCTGAGGAAAAAAGAGAGCTTTCCTTGGCGGAACGGTCGCTGCGTGAGTTTCTACATGATGAGGTCGCCTTCTTGCAATGCTCCTTGGGCGAGCGCGACCTCGACGTCGTGGCTTCACCCACCACTACGGTCGCGGACCTCTTCGATTCCAAGGTTGCTCGGAGTAATGTCCCCTGTCCTGCTATGGAGATGACTTCCCATCTCCAGTCAATCCCAATTACAGTCCAGGCAGAGACGTCTTCTTTTTCTGTGGATGTTCCCTTTGGTGAGCTTGATCACAAGCCCGATGTGATGGTCGCTCGATGTACTTTGCGTGTTGCGTGTGAAGATGGGGTAGCTTGCAGGGGGCCAATGGCCGTGCAGCCCATTCACACGCCAGTGGCAGCCGCAATTCGTGCTCAAGGGGTGAAGCCTACTGCAGCTGGGTATCCGTCGTTGCCTTGGCGTACTGCAGCCATATGCGCTACCTACAGTAGGCAAGGTGAAGTGCAAAGCACGACGCGCTGCAGCGGTCGTCTGCATTCAAGCCAAGGCTTGTCGTGCTAATGGGGGTCGGTGGCTTCAGCTCAGTATGGTGAGTATAGTGGACAAAAGGTCGGGAGGCGTAGCCCGTGGTCGTGGTCGGGTATGGAACTATGGAAGTATGGTCGCTTTCATCTTGCTTTGATGGTTTTGCGAAGGCAAATTCATCGATGGTCGGTTTGTCGATGAAGACTACAAAGAAGAGGCATCTGTACAAGGGATGTCATGTTGGACCCCGTCGCAACGCTCGTCTTGCAGCCTGGAGTTGCCCACGAGACATTGGTACCATGATTTCATCATCGATCTACGGCACTAGGATGTATAGAGGAGTGGTGTTCTTTCTTGTGTTGTGGGATGTGTGTGGTCTTTTTTTCTTGGTGTTGTTGTTGGTCGGCGGTCGCCTTTCATGCTGTGAGTAGTCGCCTTAGGTGTTGGTGTGTGTGCCGCTACTTGGTATCTGTACCAAGATGGCGTGTCGGTCGCGTGTGATGTTGTAATCTTCTCTTCTTCTTAATGAAATACGTGCAATGCACGTTCTAGAAAAAAAAAGACGGCTGCCAAGGAAGTAGGAAGCGTGGAAGGACATGATCCAGATAGAAGGATGTTCTGCTACAGAACACAATTGATTTCATCTGTATTGTTGCGTAAAAACAGGATATTTCGGTTCAGGCACACAGTCAGAAACCTATTGCCTTCAGATTCAGACTTCACCGACTTCAAATTGTCAAAATTTGCTCAAAATACAAAATTAGCAAGCCAAAAACTGACTGTTTTCTGAACTCAAAACTCATTGTTTGTTAAACAGGATCAAGTAAGTCTACTGCACTAACGGCAGGAGGTGTTAGGGCTTGCAAATGTGCAACAGCCGAGGAATATCACTTCAAGAATTAACCATGACGATCTTCAGCCTTCAATATAAGCCTGTCATGATGTCAAAGAGAAACTAACAGTATGATTCAAATAACCATTCATTTATGCAAATAAAATAAAATTTTATTATTATTAGACTTTCCATTTTCCAGGGAAAAAAATCTGGAGCATTATCTTAATATTGTCACAAAAAATATATGCTCGTCATAAATAGCAAATATAATGATTTTATGTAAAATACCAAAAAGGGAAATAAATGCAAATATGTTTTATGAAATAGCTTTGCCATGTATTGCATCTAAAAAATGAAGGGAAAAAAAACTGCACTAATGTTTGAATACTTAAACAAATATTGATCGCCCACCAAACTTTTGATAAATCTGACAACCATTGAAAGAATGATTGGATAGATGTGCAATGTACTAACACAAACAGATGCACATGCATTATACAAGTGCAAGTACACATTCTACCAACACCGATAATTCAGTTCCTAAATAGATTGCAAATGTTGATTGCTGGGCAAATCTCCTTTGGCAGAGTAAACTAGCTCCAGAGAAGTGAATCACTCTGCCCCAGGAGACATGGCCCGGTAATCCACAACTTGCATGCACTCACAATGCAATGTTCATCTTCACTCTGCTTATCTAGCTTACCTGATGACTGATTGACTGGCTTGCTGCATACTATGTTCGAACAATCGAGTATTTATATGCGTCGCAGAGTTGCTGGATTTCAGTTTCTGGTGCCTGAACTGGCATCAGCATATCCGTTTGAGCTCCTCTTCCCTCTTTGCATGACAAGTATGGTACCAAGCATATTTTTCGGTCTATCAGAATAAAAAAGAGCATATTTTCCAGCCACCCCTGGCATCTTCCTCGCGTTGAAGAACGCGCTTGCAGTAGTAAATATAATGATTTACTTGTAACTTCCAAATAGGCCTCTTCAATTTATAGCAATTTCCTTCATCACATCCGAATGTGCTTGAAGAATGGGCTGGTATCTTTTTCATCTTATTCTAGTTTGTTATTGAGGAACAAGTTGCTGGCTCTCACTCTACATTGCAGTAACTGCGATAATCCTGTCGCGGCATTTTCTCGTCTATCTTGCTAATATTCAGTCACCCAAAATCAGCAATACTTCAGCCAATTTTCCTCACCATAGGATGCCTTGCAGTTTGTACTCTGATGAGCTTATAGAATTCAGGTTCACCCAGGGCCCCAGACCTACCTCTTACAGAGACGGAGAGGCAATGGACACAGGGCAACTCTACGTCAGTTACAGGTGTAACGAAAAATCGGTATAACTGAGTATATGGTAGTTTCTGGTTAGAACATGAAACAACAAAAAAGAATCAATGTCAACTGTTGGAATGTTTTTTTAGTAAGATTTAGGAAAAGATCAAAAGCCAGGACTAGAAGTCTAATATCATCTCAGAGTACGACCAATATTAGATCTGATAAGATGTTACGCGGCCTTTCGAAGCCCGGTGCAGCTCAACTTGCAGTTGCAGACAGTGCATCATGTCCAAAGCTCACAGAATCAGATACCAACAAGATTCTTCGATGGAGGCAGATCAGAACAGCATCAAATGAGAAGATCCACTCGGATGTTCCACGGCAAAGCATAATATCAACGGGCCTTCATCACTAAAAGAAAAAGAATGCAATCTGTCACTGGCCCACTGAATGCATGTGTGCGTGATTAGGAAATAGTTGTATGAAACTGATTAAAGAAGATGATGAACAGAGTTTCCAGGCCTAGGATCAGGTTTGCCATAAAACAGAAGGTTCAGTATAGTGTACTACTAAATTGTTGTGATACATCATTAGGTATAAATAATACCGCAATTCCCTACATGGTATGTTATAGTCCATGGCAATTAGAAACACATCTTACCGTAACCAAAGCTACCTAGTTAGCTTTTAGGGAGTGAGTCTTGTGTTTGTGTTGGTTGTGTTCTTTTGTACTCCGTTTTTGCTAATTAATACAATGACGCAGTTCTCCTAGAAAGCTATAGAAACGACCTACTTAATACAATGCGTGTTCGAGAAAAATACCATAACCAAAGCTATAGAAACGACCTAGAAATTATACTCCAGTACCAATTTATTAATAGGGACCCATAAATTATAATGATTCAGAGCTAGCCAAGGCTCACAACTCCCTAACTCTGATCACCATCAGAAATATTTGGTTTGAATGGAACACAATTAAAAATAAGGAACTTTTGACCAACCTAAGAGGAACATGATGGCACTGCATTAAGAAGAAATAGGCACCCAATTTCAAGTTGAAGAGGACTCAACTTTGGGTGGTGTATACTCACACTTCCCACAGATGTAGGAACTCCTTGAATGACATGAATGTGCTGATAAATGGGTTCGGGTATGTTTTCGTTGGGAAGCATCTGGTGCTAGGTGTTTTAACAATTTACTGAACATAGTGACATAGAATAAAATAGCAAAAGAGACCTATGCCTTTTGGATGAGATGGCAAGAGCACAAAGCCCGTCCTCTTTCTATGGTTCAATTCAAAAAGGATGGTAAAATTGGAAAGTTGGGTTTAAAGGAGTATCTCCTGAAAGCATTCTCGGGATTTGGGAGCATATCCACAGCATATCCAGATTTTTCTTGTCCATCTGTGCTCTATATATTGCCCTAGTAACATACAATGCAATGCAAGAAAAGATTGAGCGCAAAACAAGAACGTGAAGAACAACAACAAAACAATGGTCATTCTCGAAAGGAAAGAAAGAAAACAAAGACATGAATGGTGCCATGGAGTGCTCAGGGTGAGAATCACAGTGCAGTTCTCCTATGGCATGGAGGCCAATGTAGAAAGCATTGCACGATGCACTACATGATCACCATCCCTGCCAAAGGAGAATTGCCCTGCCATTCAGAATTAACCCTGCTTCAGCTTCACTCTGTCAGAGCACAGAGTGCTATTATCTGCAGGAAAAGTGACTGGATGGAACAAAGGTATTTCTATATGATTCATGTTAAAGGGTCTTTGTAAATGATAGTGGAAGATACAGATCATGTTCTTAATAATGATTCATATTGTTCCCCAAAGAAAATAACAGTCGGAGCAGCATTTCTTAGGTAAGACAGAAAGATATAAAATAAAAGAGATAAAACGAATGCTTTCAGATGACACAAATTAACGACTAGAAAATTCCTCTAAGAAACCAAATAAATGTCTTCCTGACTAAAGTAGGTTACTAATTTACTCTTCATTGTGAACCTAGATTATTTATTGTTCACCTGGATATCTATAATCTATGCTTGCTGAATATCTGAAAGTATAAACTCTCTCTCTCTCTCTCTCTCTCTCTCTCTCTCTCTCTCTCTCTCTCTCTCTCTCTCTCTCTCTTCATATGTGTGACTGACTGACAGCGGCAAATGATCAACTCGTAAAGTTTCTTTTGGTCCTATTCATAACACGAGAATGGTTTTACTTCACAAAAAAAAACCCACAAAATGGGCACCCATGTAATATTAGCACAATGGAAGTATTCAGCTTCAAAACATAGCGAGGCATAATTTAACATGGATTTATATTACCAAATACCTTGTCTTAAAAAAATAGTATTATCAAATACCTACAGGGTGATGAGGCAACAGGTTCCACATGGCAGTTATACAACGAATGTGGAAGAGCAATATGTCTGTACAATCAAAGTAGACAACTGAAAAGGTAAAATCGTAGGCCTACATCATCTAATTTGTGACATGCTATGCCCCTCAACCGCTGTACACTGAAGCAAATGAAACTTGCAAGAACCGATTTGCAGTCCACAGGTTTCATGCAGGGATTGATCTGGCACGTATTGCGAAGAAAATAAACTCCTTTAATGGAAGGATTGTCGAAGAGAAGCAAAAACCTAGTAGGCTGCATATGGGGAGAGAACCTGCATTCCTTCCTCCTCCCTCATCCACCGAGGGGCCGGCGAATCTTCTTCCTCCGATGACGCCGAAGAGGGGAAGTGGTCAGCCGCCTGCGGGGTACTCGAGAGCCTCGTCGGCGAGCGCTCGACAGGCCGGGCCGCGCTTTCGCCGTGAGGGAGCCGGCCGGTGGGCGGTAGCAACTAGCAACACGAGAGATGGACACCCGACACACACATGACCGACCCATTATCAAGCTCAAGCCTCCTCAAGGCTTCGAGAATCGAGATGCCAGAACAGCAGGAAAATATTGTTGGTTTTCCTTTTTGTTGTATATCGTTCGATGAACAATTTGAATTCGAGTGCATCTTTGATTTGGCGATATTCCCTTTGGAACAATCAATTTACCAAAAACACTCGATCTTGAAAGTGGTTAGCACAAGAATCTTGTTGAAACATTTTGAAAGGAAAACAATCCTCCACAGTACTGTAATCATAGGCGAGCGAGAAAAAAAAAATTCAGCTCCTAAATCAGTAAGCTAAATCTGGAATTATTATATTAAACGAAAAAACTCGGCTCCTAAATCAGTAAGCTAAATCTGGAATTATTATATTAAACGATTGGTAAATCAAACTACTATTTTTACGCTTCTTAATTTTTTGTCTGACAAGTGACAAAAATAGCACACATAGGCAATGCAGAAACCAAACAGAACCAGCTTAAGTAAGCAATAAAAGAGGTAAAGAAGACCAAAAAAATTAAGCAATTAAAAATGGGAATAGCTTGTGATTGGGTTAGCTTGTTGCACCCGTTAATAGGCTCATATATCCAAAGTTGAAGGGCTTGAAAAAATTACTTGAAACACAAGAAATGAAAACACATAAGAGATATATCAGGACTTGTAGTTGAAAATTTTGAAATGAATTGAGATATGAGTAAGACGAGAGTTTTACGCTTCCCCCAAAAAGATAAATAATGATTAAAATATGCATAAATAATCCTTCTCCAAGAAAATGTAGATATTGGTCCATGTAAAAAAGATAAGAGAAGCTATACTTCAATCTCTCAAAGGATATTATCTAGATGTGTCTAAACTAAAGATGCCCCACAACGAAAAATTAGCATAATTGGGAAATCAAATTTGGCAAGCATGAAGCATATGCATATTTCCATTTGAACAGTTTCGTAAGTTCACACATGGTTGCGACGGATCCACAGCAAAGAACCGGTACCATGCCTATTGCCGCATACACAATATAATAATAGAACGATCTAAACTGATCTAACCGTACTTCTCAGTTTTCAGTTTGACAATAAACTCTCTAGGTAACATAGAAGTTGCTAATGCCACTAACAATTCTCAGTCGCTGCAAAAGCCATAACATAAGCTACATCACACAACTCAAAAAAATACAGGGCTGCTCAATTAAGAGCAGCAGCCACCCTTCTTCACCGCCGAAACATCATCCTTTATATTGATCTTTTCACCCTTGCCAGGCCCAGAAGCTGCATCCTCACCTGCTTCGACTGCCCTCTTACTCACGATGCGGTAGATCTGGGTCAACACCTCTGCAAATGCATTTTCGACATTGGTGGACTCGAGCGCAGAGGTCTCCATGAAATAGAGTGATTCTCTCTCTGCAAATGCCTTTCCTTCATCAGTTTGAACAGCTACAAGATGGCGGAGATCAGATTTGTTGCCAACCAGCATAACAACTATATTAGGATCTGTATGGTCCCTCAACTCCTTCAGCCAGCGCTCAACATTCTCAAATGTCGAGTGCCGAGTGACATCATACACAAGCAATGCTCCAACAGCACCTCGGTAGTATGCACTGGTGATAGCACGGTATCTGCAGTAAGATTCAGACCAAAATATGGTGAGATAAGTAAACCAGAAGATAACATCCTGACTTTGATAAAAGTTCAGTACCGAGATAAAAGCACTAAGAAATTTAGCAAGTCAAATCAGCAGCCTATTAGGCTACCCAAAATTATGTTCGTCTTCAACTTTTGTGTTTCCCAGGTTAGTGATTGGAGCAAATTAACAAAAACAGTATGTTCACAGAGAAGTTGCTTATTTACAGGCCTGAGCAATACAATTCGTTTTCTAGAACCGCACAGCGGAGAGGGGATTCCAGCCAAATATTGACGAAAATAATTGAAAGCACTCAGAATAAGTCGTCGTATCATACTTAACGTCAAGTAGAACTGCTATCCAAATGAGTCATTGCACATAGCTACAGAGGATGTTATTAGCACCCTGCAATGTTACAAGCAATACTTCGTTGAGCGGTTAGCATCAAATTCACTCCGGCTAGCAGGTAATGACTCCATTTGACATGTGAGCATTTCCTTTGATTCATATAAATTTTGTTAAGAATGCTATGACAGAAAACTGACACGGCATCCCAATTGCAATTGCAACCAATGTAACTACGTAGAAACCATAACTAGCTGTCTAGCTCAGCCACCATCCACATGGATCATGGTATTGGTAAATGGATAATGCCCCCCCTAAATTTCGCACAAAGAGATACTGTGGACTAGAACAATCAAGATGGAATATTGTTATCTCGTATTAACTCACTGACCAGGGAGTTCTAAAAATAATAAAAAGGGGGCAACTATCATTTACTTTGCTAGAAATATGATTGGTTCAATTGACCCCCACCCCGCTAATTGCTGCATGCAAGCTTTACAAATACATTTTGGTTCCAACCAAAAGGAACATGAGTGATAACATTCAGAAAAAAGCTGCATGATATTTCTTAATTAAGTGGGACGAACGTGATAGTAACAAGTAACTAAAAAATGAGAGATTATTGGCACGAATCATAAATCATAGTCACATTCAGTGTGAGAAATAGAAACGTTTCACAGAGTCCTGACTATAGCGAAACAGAGATAAATAAACAATTTGTGAAAAGCATAACTCTGAGTGTAGACATGGAGCAGACCTAAGGAAATAGTTTATGAAATGGTGAAATGAAACAGGGCAATCACATTAAATCATGATTCTTCAGCAACGTGAGCAGTGTGGAAAATCGAATTGCCAAAGTTCTGTATCAAGTATGCAAAATATTCCGACAGTTACATCATTTCATTTGATGTGTGCATAATGTCTTTGCTGTTTCAGCTCAAGAGAAATGGAATGATGGTTTAGGGTATGTTCTTCCAAAGCACGAATTATTGCCAAATTAGCTGATATATTCAGTGAATATGTATGTCCATAACATACTATATTACTACTCCACAAGTATCCATCCAAAATGTCTGAGATGTAGAATGGGCATCCAGCATGAAAAAATTATATCCAGATGATCTGCATTCCTAACTTGCCAAAATGTAGCAAATACCTATATTTAGCGTTTTGCGCACTAAACCCCAGTCCACCATTTTGTCCGATTGCTCAAAAGTAGCCATGCATGCACAGGAAGAAAATTGACTGGACTGCTCCCTTAACACTAAAGTGACCACCCTTAGCCACACGTGCAATGTTAAGGACCTGGGCTTGAGACAGTCGTCTCCAGTCCATTCAGTCCACATCATCTGTGAACGGGACCAGACTCCAGATGGTATCAAAAACCCGTTTTTGGAAACAAAAGATCGTTGCATCTTACTTATCAAAGCACTATGCCACTGATTCACTCATCCCAGCCATCCTGCGATCCAGGATATCAAAACAAAGTACAGAGAACCGACCGTCAGGTGCTACCCCACACTGGGAGTTCAATTCTACTAACAATAAAATAGCATCAACTGAACCATCACCTAAGCGTTCAAGCCCGGTCCGAACAGAAAAGAACAAACCAGGCTAAGCTAGGACCCAAACTAGCTGATCCGCACGCACTACCGTCTGACAACATAAGCATAGAGCGTGCCAATTCCATCTTTATCTGGATCCAACCTCACCAAAGCATCAAGCCCTCAAAATGGCTGCAAGCAAACGCAATTCAGCTGCGAGATCCAGACCGCAGAGCCTCACCACCTTCACCGGTTCGGGTAGAGACACCACGCAAGCATCGGCAACGCTGGCAAACAGAGGAGCAGATCTACCACCTACAAGGCTCCGCGGCAGCAGAGAGAGAGAGAGAGAGAGAGAGAGAGAGAGAGCGAGGAGGAGTGCGTACCGTTCCTGGCCGGCGGTGTCCCAAATCTGGGCCTTGACGACCTTGCCGTCGACCTGGAGGGAGCGGGTGGCGAACTCGACGCCGATGGTGGACTTGGACTCGAGGCTGAACTCGTTGCGCGTGAAACGGGAGAGCAGGTTGGACTTGCCGACGCCGGAGTCGCCGATCAGCACCACCTTGAAGAGGTAGTCGTAGTCGTCCTCTGCCCGGTACCCCGTCGCCATTGCTCCGGCGCCTCCTCGCCGTCCGCGGCGCCGATCTGGTTTCGGGGCGAGGGAGATAGAGAGAGGAGAGGAGAGAGAGTGGTGGTGGTGGGGTCGCGGCGTGGGGAAAGCGAAGCGAAGCAAGGGAATGGAGGAAATGGGGGCACGCACGGCACGGCAGCGGGCGCGGCGGGCGGTGCGATGCGTGGAGTGCGGCGGGTGGGGGATTTTGGTCGGGTGGGGCTAGATCTCTGGAAGTGGGGCCCCACGTGACAGGTTTGCTTGCGGAGCTGGCAACTACTCACCGAGAAGAGAAGACAGTTTATCAAAAAAAAAAAAAAAAAAGAAGAGAGACAGCCTTTTTTTTTTGTCTGCGAGCAAGCTGCAAAATTTTGACGGACAAAAACGCGTTTTTTTGTGTGTGTGTGTGTGTAGAGAGTTTGGGACTTTGAACGTTCTAAATCCCAACTTCAAGATTTCATGTGAAACCAAAACTTCAAGGGTGAATGGTGAATATCTTTCTTGCTGCTTTATAGCTGCTCTTATAACTCGCCATTCTTACTAATGAAAAACATGCTTGTCATTCTTTTTTTTTTTAGTAAAGTGCATGGCCGGTCCTTAAACTTGTTCAGCCGTGCCACTTAGGTCCCTGTACTCTCAAATTGCATTTTTGGCTCCTTAAACTTAGCCTCGAATGCTATTTAGGTCCCTGTACTCTCAAGTTTTTCCTCCCTAAACTTAGCCTTAGATGACATTTAGGTCACTATAATTTCAAAATACAACATCATTCTAGTTAAATTCATTTATTTTTATTTTTTATAGATATAACTTCCTTATAGTTAAATAAATGTGATTATTTGACTCAAATGTGTGTATAGAATATTAATAAATGCCTTGATGTTCTACTAGATCATTCAAGTGAGCAGCAACCAAAAAAAAATGAAACAACGGATTTCATTAAGCATTGTTGCGTCAAATGTTCAAAAAAATCACAAACTCTAGTCATAAACAATACATATTCACTCCTCAATTTTTTCAAAGAATAGCATGCATTAGGTGGTCAGATCCACATTCACTTGTTAGATTTAATCAATTTAATTGAGACAACACTATATTTTGAGAGCGTTGGACCTAGATGACACCCGAAGCCAAGTTACGGGACCTAGATTTGCATTTTGAGACGACACGGACCTAAATGACACCCGAAGCTAAGTTTGAGGAGGCAAAACTACATTTTGAGAGTATAGGGACCTAGGTGACACGGCTGGACAAGTTTAAGGACCGGCCATGCACTTCACTCTTCATATTTTTTTTTTTTGAAGTGAACATGCTTGCCATTTTTCCTAATGAAAAACATGCTTTGCACGTCCTTGAAACAAAACCTTAGAAAATTAAGGAAAAGTCAAAGGGACATAGAGCCAGCTCAATACTTGTATATCAACTGCACCTTTCAAATCTTAGGTTGTTTGATCCACATGAGTTTTAAAATATGGTCTAAAGTTTAGACTACAGTTGTCTAAAGTTTAACCCTCTCTGATAATTGGATCCAAACAGCAACTTCGAGAAAGTAAACTGGTGACAATATGTTGGATAGGCATTAGTCAATTATATGTTGTAACCATGCTGTCAATGGATCATATTTTTGGGACGGGGCTTACTTTCAAATACACCTTAGACCTAAAATAAAATATAGAGCGAAGTTGAGCGAAGTCGGGACCGTGCTGGCCGCCTTGACAATGAGCTGATAACCATGAACAGCGAGGGGACAGATGTCCCGACCTAATACATTAGCTTAGGACATGAAAACGTAAACTACAAGTCCCAGTTGTACATCAGCATGCCATTAGGCGACGGAAAGGGAAACATAATCTATTATCTTAGTATTTGAAGGTCCAAAGAAGCCACTACATTCGCTCTCAAGACCATAAAATTACCATGTTAATCAGGAAAAAAAAACAAAAACGTGAACCGTTGGATTTTATGATAATCTAATAGTCAGAATTAAAGCAAGAGTCCTGATAAAATACTATTGAAATTCGGACTGAAAATAAAAAGGTAGAAAATGAACTGCAAAACTCTATATACTATATAGAAATTCGGACTTTAAAAAGGAAGAAAACGAACTTCAAAACACTATGGAATTCTGGGCCAATGTATAGTTACGAGGGGAAGGATAGAAAAAAAACAAAGAATAATTGTTTCCAAGCCAATATTCAGCCCGTTCGGCTGCTGGAATTCCAGCCGGCGGCTGCTGTTCCTACTGCTACAGTAAACGCATTGCTACAGTGCGCGAATCCTCCGCTACAGTGTTCTCTCTCACTATTGAAACTGCAACTGCATCCTCCAACCGAACACCCCGATTAAGGACTTTGTCCGGATTACTACAAACAGTAGGAGTTTCATCAATCATGCGGATCCAGATTTTAACAAAAGAATTTTTTATAGTCCCAGGGAGAATTTTCGTACCAAACGAAGGGTGGGACTCTTAATTCCTTATTGATTCACGTATATTTCCATCCATACATATACTTGACGAAGAGGGGAAACACATCGAGAGTGATTTTACGGGAACAACGCGGCCAAATATTCGATCAGCCGGCGTGGCCGTGGAGCGCTACTGGTGACAAATTGCACTTTGATCACCGACAGGACAAGCTTCCACGGCCACGGCCGGCTGCTGCCCAAGAAGATCCTCGACCATGAGTAGATCGTTTGGGTTGTGGACATCCTGTCGTGGCAGCAAATTGCCAGCATCTCGCTGATGGAATGCTCGCCTCTGCTCTGCTTCCGTGCGGTTGCGTGGTGCTGCTCGGCGACCTCAACAACCGATCGCCATGGACGCTGCATGCGGTGGCCGGTGGCGCATCAGCTGGTGCAGGCCAAGACTTGGAGCAAGCTGCTGGAGAACGACGAGCTCCTTCTGGAGCTCTACAAGGGCCGGCAGTTCAACGATTGCTGCGAGGGCGCCGTCACCTACCCATCAACGTTTAAGTACCACCGGATTCGGACCAGTTCTACTGGTGCACCGACGATAGCAGCGCCACCGGCGGCGACAAGCATCATCGGGGCGCCGGCATGGTATGAGACTATGACGCCCGACACTAGCACATGTGTCTACCGGCTTGAATCGATCTTGCGAATGACATCATGTTTCACATGTACTGTTACTGATCAAAAACACGTCGATGCGAGCTCGCAAAGCACAACCCATGAACGTGTGGTATTTATCTTTTTTTTTTTTTCCTTTTGAACTTTGGATCCGTAGGAATCTTGAATGCTGTTTATGGATGGACATATGGCCTGCGCCAAATCTTGAACAATATTTACGTATCAAAGTTAAGGAGTGGAGAAGAATCCTCTGTTCAATATCATCAGTTTTGTTGAGCGTAAATTGAATCATCAGGTTTCAGTTTGACAGTTTCGCCAGAAGCACAAAGAAGGTCTGATGGATCTCCCAGCTAACAGCGACGACCTAAGATGATTTTTCGAACAAAAGTTTCATAGTTTGGGACGCTGATACATGCTCCAAGGAAGCACGCTCGACCGCCAGGTGCACTGCATATGCAGATCACGTTATTCATGAGGATGAACATGATTATTGCAAGTTGCAACCAAGACACTAATGATGCTTTTTCTGTGATAATCCTAGAGGCGATATAGGCGTCTTCTGCCTGTAGGTACAGCCAGGCAGGGCGGCAGGATGTTTATGACATGGCGCATGACAGCAACAAGTATGGTAGATGAGCGCTCCATCACTATCAGGAGGACGTGGTGATCAGTCAAGAAAAACATGCATATTAAAGTATGTGTTTTTTTCTCTTATCTTAGTTTTTTGAAAAGATAAGTAAAGGCATGTGGAGAGGCAAATGGACACATGCCACATGATACATTTTGGGCTAGGATTTGATGGAGCACGGAACGTGAGTTTAAAAGAACATCATGTCTCTCTTAAGCTAAAGAGACATGCAATATTTTCATGCATAGAGAAGAATCCACAACTTCACTCTTGGTGAACATCAGTCAGTAAGTTATTACCTGGTCATCCTTTAAATTGATCAATTTATCATCAATTCGATATAAACAGCCTAACTAATCTCTTAGTTCTCAAACACTTAATGGTTGTAACCAATTGGCATACCCTACTTATGGTTTATAATATAGGGCTGGAACCAAGAAAAAAACTTATAATGATATGGCATGTGCTATTAGAAGATGTTTTTGAGAAAATTCTCGCTGAGATTGAAAAGGTGATGATAATGTGCAGATGAAATTTTGTAAGTGCAGTACATTGTGTTTTTGGACATATGAAGTGCCTTCATGTTGCCATTTCAGATTATTTAATTAAAAATAACATAACTGTGACATATCCTTTCATCTCACTCCTCGGCTTCTTACGTCGACTCAATTAGACAACTAGTCAAATAAAGTGTCAAAAATACATAGCACATCAATAAATATCTACAGGAGTATCAAACTAATGATTTCGTATGTACAAAGTCTTAGATACATACTCCCTCAATTAAAAATATTGTCTTATATCGTCACTTTTCTCCGATATATTGTTGTGCCATATATAAACCTTATAAAAGACCAAACATATTTAAATAGACAGCCCAACACCCTACATACAAATCGAGATTAAGAATAATTAAGAAAGTAGAGTAAAAAATGTTTTTTATTTCAATTTGAGGGGTTTATGAAAAATTTAGAATTTTTGGAAGTTCTTAGAACAAAATAAAAAACTCCAAAATCAATTAAATAGCGCTAGAACAAAAAAAGTCTAATGAAATTGTGTAAACTGATAAATTCTTGACGAACCTTAGACTAAAGTAAAAAGTCTAGCCACGCAATGTGCGCGGGCCATCTTGCTAGTTACACCATAAAGTACGGTGCACTGCTGAAATTCCCTAATTTTCTCAGGAATGCTTGTTGGGTGGAGTTATATTTTTTTTTGAAATCAAAGTGAAGTTCAAATAACATTTAAATATTCCATTTCGAGAGCTTGGTCCAAGTTTTCCTAGAAAAAAAAACCAAGGGAAGGAACCTCTCCACTTAAAATGCACTGCCATGCGAGCAATTTCCCCTACGGTGTGAAATCCTAAGGAAATGTTCAGTTTCCGAATAGTTTTACTTGAAAAACGATGCGACACTTCTGATTTCCTGACGACATTTTTCCTAGAGTTCTTTCCCTACGAAAGTCGGTTTCCCTACTGTTCTTCAGCTTTCTCTAAGAACTTGGTCTCCAGGGAAACTTTTGAATTCCAGTAGTGGTGGAGGAGAGAGGTACATGAAGTTTATCAAGTTGCTACACACAAACCGGTTGCACCCACCAACCTAAGTTGATGGGAAAAGGAGGTCAATTGATATAATTGACTTACAGTTCAACAACACTCTCCCTTATGTGGAGATTCACTCAAGTATTAGGCGTGACAATAGGAGCGGCGCAACGAAAAAATGTTACAACCAAGACTTAAACCCAAAACCTTCAGCTCGATATCATATTAAGCTACTATGCATCAACCGTTGCACCCACCAATCTAAACTGACAAAGAAAGGCATACAATTCACTCATAGAGTCATAGTTCAATAGAGTTTTACATAGAATCAGGAAGAACTGAACAAATACATCGATAGAAAGGAGAGAAGTTTGATCCACCGTAGTCTATACGAAATTCTTATAGTGTAATTAATTAGATGTACTCTCCTGTAAGTAGCCTACTAAAGTTGTATCCCATTAAAGTTGGCCGTGTCACGTTCTTTGCCGTTCATCTGGCTGCGATCAGGCTGTCTCCCATTGATCATATAATCGAGCCCAGGAGTCGTACAAGTTCCTCTGAATATTAATTGAAATCACGTAGCTCACATATATAGCCATGCCAAATCGTGAATCAGGCAACAGTTCGTGGTAATAAACTACTCCAACAAAAAGTGTGCAAACCTAATACTCCTAGCATGACATCGAGGTTTTGAAAAAACACATATACTCTGCTGCTGACAGATTTCAGCCGTGTCCGCACGGGCATCGGCTTAGCTCCTCTCTTCTCTGCTGAAAGCTCAGGTTAAGAACTCGCGCCGATTCTCACCGGTCAGCCGGGTCCCTGTGTACGGGTGCGGAGGGGTGCGTGGCGCAGTGGCAAAGGCCACTGGCCTGCAGCGCTCCCGCCCAGGTTCGAAGCCTGGGTGACGCACGGCACTGTAGCGCGAGCTGCAGTGCGAGAAAAAAATCCCCTCGCTTCTCCGCAAGCCAAAGTTCAGGTTAAGAACTCGCGCCGATTCTCACCGGCCAGCTGAGTTCCTGTGTAGGGGTGCGGAGGGAGGTTCGAGGATTTTCTCGATCTGTGTGAGAAGATCATTCTCTTTAAAAAATGCCCGGGGGCCGTCATACCCCCCGCAGGTGAGTTTTTTTTTGACAGAGACGCGAATGGGCATGGATCCATAAAAATCGCAATTCTCTCGGCTGTTTCTGCGACCTGTACTTGTGATTGGATCTCGGATCTGCCTGAGTCCCATCAGCCACTCTCGATTCTCCCCTGTGCATATCGACTCGGAAAAGGACGTGGTATCATCTTCGATTCCGAGCAGGTCCCTCTGCTGTTAGATGGCTGTGCTCGCCATGTCCCATACGAGAAAGGTCCTCTGCGCTGATGAGGCCTAGCCCGGCCGGATCGAGATCCGTTCGGAAAGGCTGTTCATGATTGCGAAGGGAATTCGGTGCAAGAACATGGCAATCTACTAACCTAGCATGGCCAGCCAGCAACGGATGAACCAAAGGACTGAGCCATGTGTTCGAAGGAATGTACAATTGGATGCAATAATCGAATTGCTGTATAGTTAATTAACGTGGCATGTTCACGTACATAATAATGTGGTCGAGTCCTAAGTATCCTTGTGCCCATGCTCTCAACTTCAATGCAATTGATCTTTGCCAGGCTTGATCATTCATCTCTTTATCAGCGGTAGTCTTTAGAGACATCACATGACGGGAGGTGCCCTGGTTGGCCGCTGGAGAGGAAAGAGATCAGCTGTACTTGTTGCGATAGAACACTGGAACGTGAGACGGCAATAAAGAAAGCAAGAGGTGGCCGCGTAGTGGCCCCGGCGGGCGGCACCTCTCCCTCGACACCGACCGACCGATAATGCTGAGAGGAAGGCAGGCACCACAGTTGCTTCCTTGTTGCCTTGTTGGAGACTTGGAGCTCGGATAGAATGGAGGAGGAGCCGTCCAAACCAGGTCCTTTTCCCTTCACCCACCACACGATCTGCAGCAAATCCTCAGCTTCTTCTTCCTTCTCCTGCAAACTAGGATAGGAGAATATATTATCCTGCGATACTACAACAGCTCACCAGCCGCCTTCTGATCGCTCCTTCCTTTATGCGTCCTTCTGTTGGGATTCTTTATTGGTCGAGCAATGCCGTCTTTCCTCCAAGATCACACGACCATGTCGCCGGCGACCGTGCCGGAGATCACGAGCTGCTGTTCGTCGGAGGAACAGTCGTCGTCGTCGTCGCCGCCGATGATCGCCGGCGACGGTGAGCCGTTTTTGGTGCAGGTGGTCTCGAAGGACGTCTCGGACGGGCTCCTCGGCAAGTTCGCGGACACCAGCGAGTTCGACTTCGACTACGACCGCAGCGGGCTCTGGTCGCCGCTGGTGCTGCGGCACGAGGTCCTCCTCCTCGCGCAGTCCCCGGCTCGACGCAGCCGGCGGCTGCTACTACGGCGGCGTCGGAAGCGAAGGAAGGTGCGTACGTGTTGCAGAATAATCTTGTGCTGTGCGGAGAATTTGGCAACGGAACATATACGATGTGTGTTCATAACGGTGGCTTCTGATGCAGATGTGCTGCTGCTGGCGGTGGTGGTGACTGGTGACACATGCACGCGCTGGGGGTCTACGGATGTGATTCATCTAAACGAGCGTGTAGCTAGTGTGCGTTTGTGGAGCTCAGTAACATGGGATGGGGCATATGTGCATGCATGCAGTGGTGTAAAAAAAGGAAATGCAAGACGACATGTGTACTGTGCGTCTGCAGAAAGCAGTTGCCAATTGGTCATGATTGTTGGCTGTGTCCGGATGTACTGTAATCATTGTAGTTTCTTGTAGAGATCATGTCATGTAATGGATGATATTGATTGATTGTTGCATCTGGCTACAGATATACGCTGGCCTAAGACAAATCTTTTGTCATTTGTTCATGTAATTCATTCCCTCAGCGTCACTCTGAATCACTGAGCTATACAGTTATATAGTGCCTATATTCTGACATCTCGTGCAGAGAACGCACTGGGAGCTGATGTCTGATCCAAGGCTGAGCTCGCGTGATAATAGGACACCAAGGGTGAGCTCAAATGAGCAACAGAAACTTCAGAAAATATTAGCTGACCGAGCAAAACAAAAAAAAGGAAAAAATAAGGTCCCACCGAGATTTGAACTCGGGTTACTAGATTCAGAGTCTAATGTCCTAACCGCTAGACCATGGGACCCTTAATGCTTTCCTCTGCATAGTAAATTATTTAACATATTTGTTACACACTGGATCGTCGGCGTCTTCAAAATACACACCACGAGTCCACGACGCGAGTGATGTTGTAGGCCGCCGGGAGAGGGAGCAGACCCTGGGACCCGTCCTGGCCGGAGCGCGTAGGTGCCTGTAAACCTTGGCGGCGGTTTCTGCTTCAGAGCTGCCTACTTGGCTACTTCTGACGGTGACAGCAATCGGGC
Source organism: Eragrostis nindensis (assembly GCA_012490785.1). Taxonomy (NCBI): domain Eukaryota; kingdom Viridiplantae; phylum Streptophyta; class Magnoliopsida; order Poales; family Poaceae; genus Eragrostis; species Eragrostis nindensis. The sequence goes on from JAAXCT010001686.1 coordinate 117,900, forward strand.
GCTGCCGACTCCGTAGCCGGGTCTGCCCGCCCCGTGTTCGACGAAATGCGCAGGTGATGACGCTGCCGCCCCCTGAATAAGCGTCATGAAGGTAAGTTTTCTTTATGCTTGATTTCCTTTTTTCACATTGTTCCCATGGTAGTTGTATGGTACCCTGGTAGTAACGGCACTTTCACGCACTCAGACATGCATGCTGATGCTGGCGACTGGCCGCTGGCGTGACATATGTTGGCAAAAAGGCATAGGGTAGTGATGGTGGAATGGTTCTTAGTACGATGATACTCCACTGTTTACTATATTATTGGCACCTCGTGCAACACGATGGATTAGTTAGCCCTTTCTATGTAGTTAACTGGTTCGCCAACGTACGACCAAAGACAAGCAGGGCAATTGCAGACGATTTCAGGGGTAACTTTGTGAGCACCGAGGAGTGCGGTGGACAATTCTTGGGGATACAAAATAAATACTAATAATCACCTCCTCTGAACGAATCAAACCTATTGTCTCTCTCTCTGGGTTCAAACTTCCAGAAGGAGTAGCCTCATTCTTAGTAAAAGAGAGCCTCCATTATCAATTTTTATCTTTATTTACTGAAGCTGACGTCAAAATAAGGTACTAAGTAGTGTGTTAGTATTCTCCACGTTATTTCCTTCCTAGTTCTGATGAATCCAATTAATGCTTATAACTGGGTAGGTTATGCAGGGCCGGCCCTGGAGGGGGGCAAGCGGGGCGGCCGCCCAGGGCCCCCGACTCCAAGGGGCCCCATCCTGTTACATGTCTGTATATAGGTCTCCGTCCAGAAATAACAAAACTTCACCCAATTAGGCCCTATTAGCAGGCTGTAAGCGCAGGCAACAAGTCCAGCAAAATACTTCATCCGAGGGCCTGCACCTTGCCTTCGTGATCCAAGTAGAACAAGCTCAATACCGGCAATGGCAATGACGAGCTTCCGCACATCACAACGGCTGCCAACTAAAATTCTTTGCAGCGGCCGCACTCACATCGCGAGTTGGTGCAGTTGCTGGTCGTTGATTGCCGCTGCCCGCGCTGCTGTAGACCTTCAGCCGACCAAGAAGATTGTGGCACTAAATTGCAAGAAAAATCATCTTTGACTCATGTAATGTACACTTAAATAATCTAATGTCTAAGTTAAAGGTTATATTTGCAACAAAGACAATGTCGTGCTATCAGTTGAAACAAGCTTTTCAGAGTTGAAATTGTTAAAGAAATATTTAAGCCCATCATGTCTCAAGAACGGTTGAACTATTTGGCCACTTTACGTGTGTTTAAAATAAATTGCCAAATGAGATTGATATCTATACCATCATTAGTTACTTTATCTAGAAACGCTAGAAGAAATGCTTACAGTGATTTGCACAAATCATTTCATAAGAATAAATTTAATATACTACTTTTTTACTTTACATTATATAAATATATATATTTTAAAAAAATGAACATAGAGGGGCCCCGACGTTCCGATTCGCCCCGGGCCACTAAAATCTCAGGACCGGCCCTGAGGTTATGTAGTCTCCATCAATTTGCTACGTAAACTTGTTGTTGCCTTCAATACAGCTGGCAGATGTTTCTTCACTCATTAACTTCTGGTCAAACGAGTGCAACAGATATATGCTGCTAAAGGATGATTTCGGTGCCTACTTACCTTCATGTTCACATTCTCTGTGTTTGCCATGATTTATGAACACGTCTAGCTAGTTTGTATAAGGTGAAGACAAGGGTACTATGCGAAATACCACGATTCGACAGAGCAAGTGTTGGTGCATAATAATTTGGAACTCTGCAATGCCACGTTTAAAACTAACATACTTACTAGCATCATATATCAAAGCAACCCCTGATTTCAGCAACCTATGTCCCTGCATGCTCCTTGATGTTTCTTGAAGCAATGAATTGATGTTAGAATGGGGCCAAGATTTGGTTGACCATTCCAAACTTCCAATTAACCTTATTTCGCAAAAAAAAATTATATCCAATTTACCTTTTAACATTTTTATTTTTAAGTTCACTTATCATTTCAGCCTATTGGTTAATCATTTTAAGTGCCGAACAATGATCTGTAGACTATGTCAAATGTCCCTTCAGTCCAATTAAATGTGTTCAACAGTGCTACGAGAAACAAAAAAATGGAGAACTGAATGAAACCTACTTTTACAAGTCAATGACGGGAAAAATGGCTGGGATGTTGGTTCGGTCTTTTCAGTTGAAAATCAACTGTAGTGGACTGTTGGGTGGGAAAGAAGAAGGGTTCAAGGCCCTTTAGTTATCTTTTGAATCTGCTATGCTATTAAAAGGGCATCACATGCCTTAGGTTGGTGTCCTCAACCCCATTTTCAATCCCTGTTAGACTAGCACAGCTGAAGATACAATTTGCAATCATCATACAATACGAGATACCAAAGAGCCATATCTTCTGATCATTCCATCTTTTTTCCTCTCCATGCAATGATATTCCGTTCTTTTACCTATACTCCTTGATGTCATAGAGCAATCCACATTTTGAACTTGATATACTTATGTAGCCATGCATCATTCAAAGCTTTATTGATCCTCTTATCCCTCCTTATAACTGCCTCATCCGGCAAACTTGCTGACCCTGATGCAAACAAATCTGTCATTGCGAATGCTGAGCTCGGTTCCATGTGGAAAAATAACCCATCCCTCGTCCACAATGGATGTCCGGATGACAATTTCTCTATGCGTCTCATCCTCCCTCATCTTCATGGCACCTCCACAGCTTCATATTTTGACAGTGTTCCTTCATTTGCCTGCGGCTTCTTTTGTGCTGGACCTGCAGCCTCCTGTGATTCCTACATCTTTTCCATATTTTTTGTCTACGCCTTCAGCATGGATGCTGCTTTATACTTGCAGTCTCCTGAAGTAGTCTGGTCAGCCAACCATGACCGACCCGTCGGGAGAATGCCACTCTTCAACTTACCGAACTTGGGGATTTGGTGCTTTATGACGCCGATGGTACAATGGTCTGGTCTACCAACACCGCAGACAAGTCCGTGGTTGGCATGAACCTCACAGAGTACGGTAATCTGGTACTATTGGACCATACAAATACTGAAGTATGGAGGTCTTTCGATCACCCAACTGAAACACTTGTCATTGGGCAGATGCTACAAGTTGGGCAGAAACTCATGGCAAGCAGCTCAGCGGCAAATTGGGCCGCAGGAAAGTTCTATTTCAGAGTACTCCCTAACGGCATGTACGCATTTGCAGGAGTTGATACACCTCTACCATATTATCGAAGCCCCATCTATGGTAGTGTCATAACAAACGTTTCAGCATGCATTGCGCTCAAGAATGGCAGCTTGGAGGTTTTTACTTCATTCAGGGTGACAGAGGGACCAGATTATCGCATCCATTTGCCCATAAATTATGGACTGGAGTTTGTGAGCTTTGATTGGAACGGGCACTTGATGCTATACCAATGGCAAAATAACAGCTGGGTGAGTTCAGATGTTCTTGATATTAATGATCCATGTTCTTACCCTTTAGCTTGTGGAGAATACGGTGTCTGTTTGGATCGACAGTGCAGCTGCCCAGATGCAGTCCTCAGGCAGTCTGGATTATTTGAACTGATTGATTCCAGGGAGTTTAATCGTGGCTGCTTCTTAACAGATCCCTTATCCTGTGGTACAGCCCAGAACGCAAGGTCCTTTCTCTTCCCAACAGAAGTCACTTCAATATTATCTCCATTTGTACCACGAACGAAGAGCACTGCAAATTATCATGCTTTAATGATTGTACTTGCAAGGCTGTTTTTTCCTTCACATGGACACTTCTTCTGGTTTTTGTTTTCTTGCATCTGATGTATTCTCAATGATAAGTGTAGATGCACGAAGTTGTTCAAAAAATTTCAGCTCTTATGCATTTGTTAAAGTTCAGGAGCACAAACGTGGGCTATCTAAAGAAAGAATAGCCATTCTCTTGGTTGTTGGTTCTTCAATTTTTTGTGCTTCAGTTGTTGTCTTAGTTCTCATAGTTCTACGAAGAAAGAGCATGGAGCCAATAGAAGATGGAGAGATTGATTATCAATTGCCAGGGCTTCCCACTAGATTTTCTTTTGAGAGCTTGAAGTTAGCGACTGGAGATTTCTCTAGGAAAATTGGGGAAGGAGGATCTGGTTCTGTTTTTGAAGGACATATCGGTGATAAGCAGGTTGCTGTGAAGAGACTGGATGGCATAAATCAGGGAGAAAGGGAATTCCTAGCGGAGGTTCAGACCATTGGAAGCATCAATCACATATATCTGGTGAGTCTAATTGGATTTTGTTCTGAAAAATCGCATAGGCTTCTTGTCTACGAGTACATGCCGAATGGGTCTTTGGATAAGTGGATTTTTGCAAAGCACCAGTCAGCGCCACTTGATTGGAAAACAAGACTGAAGATCATCACTGATGTAGCAAGGGGATTAGCTTACCTTCACAGTGACTGTCGGCAAACAATAGCTCATCTGGACATCAAGCCGCAAAATATCCTTTTGGATGGGATGTTCAACGCTAAGATATCCGACTTTGGGCTTGCCAAGCTAATTGATCGGGAGCAGAGCAGTGTCATGACTAGATTGAGAGGCACACCTGGTTACTTAGCCCCCGAGTGGCTAACATCTGTCATCACCGAACAAGTCGATGTATATAGCTTTGGCATTGTGGTCATGGAAATTTTGTGTGGCAGGAAGAATTTAGACTACTCACAGCCTGAAGAGAGCCGACATCTCGTCAGCATGCTGCAAGACAAGGTAAAAAATGACCAGCTGATGGATCTCATCGATCCACGCTCCACCAACATGGAACTGCATTTGGTCGAAGTGTTTCGGGCGATGAACCTGGCTATGTGGTGCCTGCAAGTTGATAGCAATCGAAGGCCTTCCATGTCCATGGTGGTCAAAACCCTTGAAGGTGCAATGGACGTCGAAACCGAGCTTGATTTAGATTTTGTAAACATAGACCTAATGGTGGCGAACCGAGCAGCGCGTTGGAATGTGGCGACTGTTCAGATTGAGTCCGTTCTTTCGGGGCCTAGATGAAGTTATATTACTCTAGGGGTGTAAATAGGTGACCCTTAGGGTAACCGCCGACCCTCTTTAGTTCAACCAAATGAACTAGTTTTCCAAAATGAGCTCATTTTGGAAAACTAGTTCATTTGGTTGAACTAAAGAGGGTCGGGGGCAATCCTAAGGGTCACCAATTTTCACCCCTATATTACTCTCTGTACACCAGAAGATGCAAACCAGTGCTGTTATGTACTGATAGTAAGAAGTTTCTATTGTTATGTGCGGCTCTTGATCTCTTGTGATACCGAGATTGTACGTCCAAATATGTTCTCTTTGTTGAACATGAAAGCATGTGAACTCTGAATTCTAACTCTTTCTGTACTTTTTTTGACTGGGAACTCTTTATGTACTCAGACACAAGTTGCAATGATGTAAAGCAGGAGATTGTAACTGTTTGTTTGTGCATTTGGTTTGTTGAGGCATGAATTGGTGTTTGCTCATGATAAGCAACACTGAATTCACTGAGCTTGTGAATCGCACAATCTGTTTCCGCACGCCTGTACGATTCCGTTGTCATCACACAGTGACAGATTCATGAAGCAGTTCTGTAAGTTGCGGTCGCAAATATTCGTACACCCGAACTATATCGGCTCTCGATTGAACATCGGAAGTGCCTGAAGATCCATTGCTCGTATTATGCACTCACTCGCACGCACATAACTTTCAGTCATTTACATGAGCTTTTTTTTTTTTTTGAGCAAAAGTCATTTACATGAGCTGGGAGGCTTGGAATCCTTTGTTTGGACCTTGTCGGTTTGAATCCAGGCTTTGCATAGGTCCAAGCTTGTTTGGACCTAATAGTATGTAGCAAAATTCTTCCATGAAAAATCGCTCCAGGCTTGGCATTGGCAGTCAGGTAGGCAGCGGCCTAGCACAATAGATTGGGCTATAGTAAATCACACTGGCTGCGGCCTGCGGGCCTGGATTCGCGATGGTTTGCGATTCTCCTTTTGAGTCCTCTTCCCGCACTTGTCCTTCGTCACAACTTTACCGTTCTGGTGTGAGTCGGCTCAGCTCTCGGCACCACTTTACCGCCGTGTCCGTGATCACTGCTTCTTTTTACCCGCTCACCGTCCCAGCTTTGCCGCCGTACTTCCCGATGCGAACCCGCTTCTCGCTTAACAACAGCCACAGGAGTCGCGCCGCCGCTAGTTAGCTGAGCCGGTCCAGGTAAAACGACGTCTCAACTCTCACGGCGCCGCATGAAAAGGCGGTCACCCACCACGCGGGCGGAATCGGAACGAACAGCAGCAGTCACAGGTGCGAGTAAGACAGGCGGTAAACGGGACAGATCCTTCGCCCCCCAAATCCCGAGGCGCCCGACATGCGGTGCCCTGCGCTCGCCCGCTGGGTCGTCACGTTAGATCGCGCGCCAAAGTCCGTGCCCATGGCCCCGGCGTCTGTGCATGCGCTACCTCCCTTTATTCTTTTCCCCCGTCCTGTCCCGTGCCGCGTCGCGTCGCCCGCGCGCCAGCCGGAGCTGGGGACGGACGGGACGGGAGATGCCCGCGCGGCGCCGGTACGCGCGCGCCGCGCGTGCGCGGGGGCGGTGCGGGTGCGAATCCGAGGACTGGTTCCGTGCGAAAAAAAGGTCCGCGTCGTAGTGGAGCTGGCCGGCGGCCGGGTTGGCAAAAGGGCAAAGCAAGGCAGGGCCCTCGTGTCGTGCCTGCCTGCCCGGCGTGGCCAAGGACGCGGGCGAGGACGTCACCCACCGGCCACCGCTCCCTGCGCGCGTCGTGCATGTGATCGAGCCCTCGATCGATCGCGCGCCTCCATCTCCCGGACGTATTGGGTGGATATTTGTGCAGTGGCGCCGTAACATGTCATGCATGGGAACTCCCTGATGAACCAATCAGTAATTTTTTTTGTGGGCGTTTGCAGTGTCATCATCTGGATCCCCCCCCCTAAGCTACGAGGCGGGCGGCGCCACCACATGCATTGCATGATTCCTAAAGAGGAAAGAGCAAAGCAGCATCTCCGTCCGTCGGACATGTACCTGCGTCGCCACGAACGCCCACATGGCCTTGCCACCTTTTTATACACACAGAATACACGCCACTATACTGGGGCTTCATCTAGCTCCATGCATGACCGCCCCTGTCCCTGTAGGGACGGAGCGTCACAGTCGGACGAGAGGGAACCGTTGCGCTCTAAACTAAAGTACTTTGTGTACTAACGTCCACCAAGTTAAATTAAGCGTTTTCATCCTTTAGGAAAGAGGCCAAGACCACTTGTCTAATGCCTCGATCCCCAAACATGCATGTAGTCTTAGAGACAAGGAGGGGCTATCTACGAACCACGACGGCAGTTGGCTCAGATCGAAATGGACGGAGAGCAACGATTAGCTGGCGATCGAGTACGAGTTAAGCAGCAAAGGCGACACATCTATCTACTACCTGATACAGCAAGCATCTCACTGCTGTCATGTCGACGCATCATGCTCACGCAGCACCCAAGTCTAGTATGGTCTCTCAGCTTTTGCGTGCACTGGCCACGTCTTTCCGGTTTTAAATTCCAGGTCCGTATGTTTGACCGGCATCATGTCGCGGTTGTGCGCTCGCGCCTCGCATGCATGTGCGCCGCTCTAGCTGCTCGGTCGCCCAACATGTGGGGGGAGAAATGATCGCGCCATGCGCTTGCAACGCTTAGCTTCCGCCTGTGTTGCCCCGTAGGTCGCTATGATTGGGGCCGGCCGGTCTTCATGAATCAAGAAGATGAAATCCATGGATGCGCCACGCACTGCAAATGCGTATCGTGCGCTTCAACAGCTCAACAAATGAAATGGTTCGTCTTTTTGACAGTGGAACAGCACTTTCCGAACTATTTGACCTCCTTTCGAAAAGTTTCACCATCAGTTCAAAGGACACCAGATTCTGTCACATAATTGTCGCGAATCCACCGCGACAGAGCATAAATTTCTCTAGTTTTATTTTTAACAAATGAGATTTTTTTTTTTTTTTGATCAAACATTCGGTTTGAACTTTGAACAGGGCGAACGGGAGAAAGGAAAAACAGAGTATGCATGCGTGAGTCACGAGCACCGGCCGGAAGCACCACTGACTTCTCTCTTTTGCGCCATCCCCCTCGTGATCTGTTCCTCTGCTTCCAGTGCCACCCATGGCTCCCAGATGAAGCCCGGTCGATAGCGGCGGCGGCAGCAACGGAAAAAGAGGAGAAGAGTGGTCACGGCTGGGCGGCAGGGGCGAGAAGCAGCCTCAGTGCAGGGCAGTGGGCCTTGAGAGAGACGAACGAACAGAGATGGATAGAGAGAGACAGGGACAGGGCAGTGGATGTTCGTTGTTCCGTGGGTTGGAAATGGAATCCCAAGTAGGAGTGGCAACGCACGTCGATCGCCCCGGCCGGCCGCGCATGGACCAGCCAGCCATGGCGCCCGGTCGGTCGGAGCAGAGCAGGGCCGAAAACGATGTGTCGATTGAGCTCGTCGCGTGTGGCGAGCGAGTTCCGTGAACCTGCTTGGCCAATTATAGCCTGTGTCTCGCTCGTACGTGATGCGACAGGATCGAGGATGCTTAGTTTAGCAGTCGTACTACCGGCTCAGTTTTGATAATTAACTGCGTGAAGAGGTTAACTATATTAAACTCAGGGAAAGCTCTCAATTCATTGACGTGCTTGTCATGTTCTACTTGTCTGCTCCGGAGGCTTTGGCAAATGGACATTGAACTAGGCGGCGGTAGGCAAGTATAGTACCAGCAGAAGTGATCCGTCGACAAGCTATGATTTTTATTTTTTGAAGGTACATGCTAGTACAATGGTTAAAGTGCACAGTATGTTGTTGCTTCAGTGGATAGAATGAGTAGTAGCTTCCAAATGAGGAGGCCGGCCGTTGAATGCTTCAATTCATCAACTTGCATGGAGTAGTAGTCATTTGAGTTAACCCAGCTTGTCTCGTCTGCATGTTAATTTCTTTAACCCTACTAGTATCTACACGGTCAACCTAATTCGCTTTGCGATCATATGCGGTGTCCCTCCCGCCATGGAAATACTCTAAGAAATACTACGAAACAAATAATCGAAGAGACCAGCATCCTGCCACTCCCTACTCTAAGAATTTGGGTGGTATGTCGTGTGAATTGAACCGAGAGAGAGAGAGATGTGTTGTGTGCCCGGAGAGCAGAATCATCCATCTCAGTTCCGTTGCGTACTTGCGTGCACCCATGCTCTATCAGTTCACGACGGAGACACCATCCCGTACAAGTTTTGCTTTGCTTTCGCATATCCTCCGCTCGCAACGCCCCGGCTTTACCGCGAACTCTATCGGGAAACGCCATCAGTTCAACCAAAAAACAGAGAACGTAGTGCAACCGTAGGAGTAGCAGTACTAAAGTGAGAACGTCATCGACTGAGCCACGTACCGTCACGCTCACGCAGACGCGCCGGCCCGAAAAGTCAATGCTTCGAGCAGGCCAGGCCAGCACCGTGTTCCGTTACGAGCTCCAACGTTAGCGCAAGAAAAGGGCGGAAAAACCCCAAACGACGCAGTGCACTGCACCACACGACACCAGTACACCACGCCGCTAGTACACGCATCGAGAGGAAGGAAGCGTTTACGCCCGGATTCACGCACGCGGGAACGCCCTGAAACGGGCGCGCATTAAACACTTTTGCCCTGGAAAGCTGGGCGAGCGACCGAGGAAACGACGGTGCCATGGAAGCAAGCGATCGCCGGGCGCGCGCGAGCAGCTTGCCGCTGCTGCTGCTGCTGCTGCGTGACTGCGGCGTCAGGATCAGGCGCAGCAGCAGCGTCGTCGCAAGCGCAGCAGCAGCGTGACGAGCAACGTGCCGTAGGCCTACCCGCGCCGCGGATCCCGAGGCCGTTCCCACCCGCGGCTCGGCGCGGTCCCCACGCCGCACCAAGCCCCAGGAAAAGCGACGGAGAGAGAAGAGAACCCCCAACGAACCGGGAAACGGTTCGGCTCACGCGACCCGCCGGGGGGGTTCGTCACGCGCGCGGCGCAGTCCGTCCTTCCTTCCTTCCTCGCCTCTCTCTCCTTGACGTGGCGCTCTCGAACCGCCCCCTGGTTTAGCCGCGGTGCGCGGTTCGCCGGCCGATCGAGCACCCACGGGATATGATTGCGCTCTGACGAGACGGCGGCGGCCCCTGCCCCGCCCGGACTCCCGTTTGACCGAGGAACGGGGACTGACACCTCGGCCCCGCGTCTCAGAAGCCTCGTCGTACTTCCCGAGCTGGGCCCCCCTCGCGGTTAACCGTCTCCGCACCTCCCGCCCAGAAATACCGTTTCTACCCCTGGCGCCGCGGCGCGCGTATCTCACGCCGGTGTGGGCCAGCGCCGAGGTCAAAACCGGGAAAGGAGGGGGTTTGCTTGCGAGCCAGTAAAAAGGGCTCCCGCGGGGGCGTGGCATCATCACCGTTACGGTCGCGTCCAGCTCGGTCACTCTCACACACACTCCCCAGCCAAGCCAGCAGCGTTACAATAAGCAGCAGACAACCAGCACAAGCAGCAGCAGTAGAAGCAGCGGCCAGCCACAGCGGCAGCAGCTGCGTTCACACCACCACCACCACCTCCTCCTCCCAATTCCTCCCCGGAAATAATAAACAAACCCAGCCGCGGCCGCCGCGGGACAGCGAGGGGGCGGGCGCGCGGCGGCGGAGCAGATCCGCGAGATCCGGCGGCCCGGGCCGGGGTAGGGTGATGACGAGCGGGGCCGGGGGCAGCGGCAGCGGCGGCGGGGGCGGGCTCGGGGGCACCCGGGTCCCGACGTGGCGGGAGCGCGAGAACAACCGCCGCCGGGAGCGCCGACGCCGCGCGATCGCCGCCAAGATCTTCGCGGGCCTCAGGGCCTACGGCAACTACAACCTGCCCAAGCACTGCGACAACAACGAGGTGCTCAAGGCGCTCTGCAACGAGGCCGGCTGGACCGTCGAGCCCGACGGCACCACCTACCGCAAGGTGATCCGCCCGCTCCCCTTTTCCCAGCTCCACCCCTGCTTGCTTCCTGCTGCTCGCCGCCGAGCAATGACTTCGGTCGGTTTCGCTTGCGGCTCTGCGCCGCCGGGAGTGGCTTCCGGTTCGTTGCTCCGGCAGGAGCAATCGTGGCCGCGGCCGGGGCGATCTGCGTAGCTGTAGAGCGTGTTTGCTCTTTTCGCTTTGACTCGTCTTGCTTTGCTTTCACGTGACACGCGTGCTCTGTTTCCTTGTCATTTCTTCTGTTCCTGCTTGGAGTCTGTGTGAGATGGCGCGCTGCTCTGTTCCGGAGTTGGTAAAAATGCAATTTGGCTGTATCAGTCAGTGCAAATCCCTGAATGCAATGGGATGATCTTGGGATGCGCCGACCCTGACGTGCAAATCCCTGAATTCTGTTGGATTTGGACCTGTTTTGAGCTTTGTTGCTTCCTGGGGGTGCATTGTTTTGCTGGGACTAGTATTAAGCTGTTCTGTTGCCGGGTCAGGGGCATGGGAGTTCCATTTAGGGCCAATGCTGGTTAATCAGCTGTTCAAGCTCTATAATTAGGAATTCTACGGGAAAGAAAAGGTTCAACGTTGCTTTTCTTTTGCAAGCACTTAAGGCAACTTTTAGAGTGACCTGTTATCTTTGTCGTACTGGCTTCGCAGTGTCTGATTTTGTCGAAGTGTCTGAGTTACCTGATTTCTCTTGGTCCGTGCGAGTAATATGCTTCAATTCTGTCTAGCTTGTGCTAAATTCACAGCTTAATATGACCATGACGGATTGCGGCATATCACATCCTGTTAAAGCTGTACTAAAGATGGAACTAGAATCAGAACACCACAAAGCGTAGTGCAAAATGGCGCTCTTGCTAGATCCTTTTGCCTTGTGCACAAGCTGTATTGCTTTCAGAAACTGAAAGGCGGTGATTTTTTACTTTCTTTGAGGGTTTTGCCAAGATTGTTTCTATAGAACAATAGTATTGACGTATGCAAAGGTAAACGCAAAAAAATCAGGCCTTGTAATAGCCATGCTTTGGTTTTGGGTGCTTTTGGTCCAAGTAGCATGCAGTACTTGTGCAATCGTGTCTAGTCACTTGCTGAGATTACACCAGTCAAAGTGGTTGCCTCGTTTTCTTCATCAACCAAGGTGTACCTTGCTCTCATAAGCATATTAACTCGTATAGAGCCAAAGTTTGAAGTTTGTAGAGCCTTACATCGCCTTTGAGTTCATCTTGTCAGCTTATTGCTCATATTTGGACATCTGAGGAATGTTCTTTTTTAACGAATAAAGTAAATTGCATTGGTAATTTGGTACCCAGAAAATTTGAATGGCAAAGTGTTGCATCTGAGCAAAAGCACCTGTATGGTCTTTTGAAACTTCTGGTGTTGACAAAATGTGTACAAGCAAGTAATTGATTGCACAGACGTTTCTGATGTTATATGGTGTATGTAAGCTTGGCATGTCTGTTTAGTTTACACTTTCATTTTCTGGGAGATACTGATAATTCAGGACAATGGATTTCCTTTACAATAAAAGCAATTGTTCTCTTACTTGCAACAATTTTGTAGTTACTCTTTTTATTTTTGAATGGAACAAAGTCATAGGTTATTATTGACTGACGAATTTCTACATGTTCCAGGGATGTAAACCTCCTCCAGCAGAGCGTCTTGATCCAATTGGACGGTCTGCATCACCAAGCCCTTGTTCTTCATATCAACCCAGTCCACGGGCTTCATACAACCCAAGCCCTGCATCATCCTCCTTCCCAAGCTCAGGATCCTCCTCACATATTACTCTTGGTGGGAACAACTACATTGGTGGTGTTGAGGGAAGCTCTCTCATCCCATGGCTGAAGAATCTTTCCTCGAGTTCCTCGTTTGCATCATCCTCCAAGTTCCCACAGCTTCAACATCTCTACTTCAATGGTGGCTCTATCAGTGCACCGGTGACACCTCCATCCAGCTCCCCAACTCGTACACCTCGAATCAAGACTGACTGGGAGAACCCAAGTGTTCAGCCACCATGGGCTGGGGCAAATTATGCGTCTCTTCCAAACTCTCAACCGCCGAGCCCCGGGCACCAGGTTGCTCCAGACCCAGCATGGCTGGCAGGGTTTCAAATATCATCTGCGGGTCCTTCATCTCCAACCTACAGCCTTGTGGCTCCAAATCCTTTTGGCATTTTCAAAGAGACTGTTGCCAGCTCTTCAAGAATGTGCACCCCCGGACAGAGCGGAACATGTTCGCCGGTAATGGGTGGAGTGCCAGCCCATCATGATGTCCAGATGGTTGATGGAACCCCGGATGATTTTGCCTTTGGGAGCAGCAGCAATTGCAACAACGAGTCACCTGGTCTGGTCAAAGCATGGGAGGGGGAACGGATACACGAGGAGTGTGCCTCGGACGAGCTGGAGCTCACCCTTGGGAGCTCAAAGACTCGTGCTGATCCCTCCTGATAATTCTGAAAGAGGGTCTCTTATTCACCTGAGTTTTACTTTCATATTTATTTGGACGGTGCTATTCTATTATATGAGTTCAGTATTTGTAGAAAGAGAGAAGGGCTTCAGAGACCACATCATGGTGTTCTGGCGGTGATATCCATCCTCTTTCAGGGATCTGAACTTATGTTAGCCTAAGCAAATTGTTCTTATTTATTTCATTTTCTTCATTTCTTTTCCCTTTGTTATCAAGAAATGGAAAGGAAAAAAAAAACAAGGGAAAAACAATGCTTGCAGGATACATTTGTCAAGCTGAAGAAATGCTCTCATTCGTCAGCAGTAGCTGCCAATCCTGTGGCATTCATGTGCTCTTGTAAACTAGTTTCTGTTGTCCTCGATATAACTATTGTAGTTGTACTTCTGTCGGAAGTGTGTACATTGTATGGATCATTCATTTGTTCAGCTGTACCTTGCTGATTTAAGGGCTCGTTTGGATTGGAGGAAAAATTTTCCTTTCCTGCGTTTTTCCTGTGAAATTGAACTGTTTCTTGTGAAATTCCTGTGCGATTCCTGTGAAATTCCTGCGTTCCAAAGGAGGCCTAAGTGTTTACAAGTTCGGATTCCAACTTTTAGGATAATCTTTCTTCAAGGTCCTGCCGCCATGTTCTACCAGTGTATTGATTCTTGTCGTATCCAAGTTCCAGGGGAGGTGACTGCCATGTAATTACCCTATGATGTCATAACTGCTACCCTAATCAGGTCGTGTTATATCACGTGGTTTTCTCAGGGAAGTGTTTTTACGGCAGTTTATCTCAACTCTAGCTCAAATCTATTATATGACAAAGTAAAATTAAGAACCTTATAGTATCGATCAGAAAAAAAAAAAGAGATGCTAGAAGATTGCCAAAAAAATGTTCGTTAAAGGCTAGCACTGTTGCACGGCCAGACGAGAAATATGCCGAAGACATTTGGCACCGGCCAAAAGCCTTCGAAAGTTTGAATAGTTAGCACCATGGCTACCCTCTCTTATGAAATTATTCTCCTTTTGAAATTAAGCCTATGGAATTATTCTCAGATTGACAATGCTCTATACCTATTTTCTGAAGAATGATATCTCTGTTGACAATTAGAGTTTATTATACTGAAATTAGTCACAACAGTGGGCTTATGCGGATGCCAGCTTGCTCCCAGCATGCCAAATCAGAATCTGTCTAGAATGCCATCAATGAAGACTAGCCTTCCTTGCAAAAGACTGGTCAACAGGTGTACAAATAAAAGCTAGCTGCGTCCATAAATTTGGGTTTCTTGTACAAATAGGGAAATGGATGCTATCATCATACGGATTAATTATAACTGGAAAACAAACGCAGTAGTACAGATGTACAACGCATAGTCCTGTACGGTACTGCCCGATTGAAATCAGCAATGCATCAAGCATGATTTACGGTTTAACACACATGTAGCCACTTTTAATTGAACCTTCAGGTCCTTTTGGGTATGCTTCCAGGTCCCCACAACTTTCTCCTCGGGAAGATACTTATAAAGCCAGAAATTATTCAAACAAAAAATATGCACCCAAAACTCCAAAAGGTTGTGTGCATGCGAAGAATATAGTCTAGATGAATATGGCACTTGTGAAAATTCACACAATATCTCCAGGAACACAGGAAGACTGATGGCAACAGTTGAGTCTAAGTTAACTTTGACAACATTTGAATAAATGGAGTTCCTTTCATTCCTCATGAAATTTGATTATATGTACAACATTTACAGAGTAGTTTGCTTTAAACCTTTTGATGTAACAATGGATGCCAAAATGTACAGTTGCTTCACCACCACCTAGGAATAGAGCACAAACCAATTGCATAATGTGTTAGAAACTAAGACAAGGAGATTACTTTTCGATCTTATCAAACAGTATGGATAGTGCTTTGTAGAGAGTTGCGGCAGCAAGTGGTCTTGGCACAGAACCAATAAGGATTTCCGATGCCTTGATTCGACCGCCATAAAATCGGTCATTTATCGAGTTTCGAGTAGACACAACGCTTCCATTAAATGCGCAGCCCACAAAGGCACCTGCCAAGAAACAGAAAGACAAAAGTAAAACTAATGAAACAATTTTAGATTAACTAATTGAACAGAGGTTTTGTTGTCATTGTCCTAGGGTACAAATTTAGCAGTCTGGACTAAAATTGAAACCATCAGTGCTCAATATGACATCACCAGAACACTACGCTCCAACAAGGAAGTTACGAAATGATGCTCAATTTCACTCGTTCCTTACCATTGCTACACATGCCTGTATGATTTCACATTCCTACTGCAAATGTTGACTAATCACATTGTCTGAATATACTACTTTGGAGCACCTGTATTACGTGTCCATAATGTTTCACTTTATTCATTATGTCTGTTATTTGCTGCCCCAAGCTAAGCAATATCCACAGCCATCGTCTGCGGCCACCACAGTGACTGCATGGCTAAAGGTCTTGTATGAAGTATAAACCATTTTGTTTTAAGAAATATATATTAATCTATTAATGCTAATTTGCATGTCCAACAAGGAGTCACAGTCAAGAACACCACCCATTAATGTGTACCGTTTAAGAAGGAGGGACCTGTTTGCTCTAGGAAGAAGTATCTTCCTTAGGACAAAACTAGATGGACACTATATTTGTAGACGGAGGTAGTCATTAATCTAGCACTAGTTTGTATCCAAGAAACGGTCATGTATCCAAGACGGAGGGAGTAGTCATTAATCATAGTCATTAATCTAGCACTTATTTGTATCCAAGACGGAGGGAGTAGTCATTAATCTAGCACTATTATTGGTCATGTATAATTATTAATTACTGATTGGTTACCTTACATTGCAATAACATTTTTTCCTAGAGCAATGTGAATCAGAGAGGAAAACTCAATACTCCTAATTTGATAGATACCTTTGCTACAACTGTATGTGTAACAGGCAGCATAACCACCATCACCAGCACGAAAATCGGCCTCCGCTGCTCGTCCAACATGACCAGCAGAAGCACTAATACCAGCCCCGACTGATAGATGTGCATTTCCACTGAAAGTTTTGATGGCATCTGTATTCCTAAGGACAATTATGTAGTCAGCTAACTCACCTCCAGCCTGAAAAATACAGCAATGTGGACAAATTAGTGTTAGCAGGCCTTAGTTATAGCAATAGCACAAGCTTCTTTAACGAAAGAGCACCTGAGCTCCATATCCAAGACCACAAGTCGATATAGCAGAAGGAGGGGACCAGGAACCATCAGCTCTGCGAGCAACCACCAGTCCAGTACCAATTTTGTATGTCACTATCACTCCAACCTTAACCTCTGTAATTATTGCAAGCCCTTTTGCTTGTCTAAGAATTGAATCAGGTATCGACTTCTCCGGTTTCAACTCTCCCACCTGAACATTGCAATGCATAGAACACTTCATGATTTCATCTTTAATGACTTTAAACAACTGATTGAACAAGCAGTAGCCACAAAAAGAAATGTAAACTTTATTGTGATCCCGAGGTTTTGAAAGCAATGTTTAGCTTATATAAATCAGGTACAAAAAAGGATGTGAATCGCAGAAAAGAACAATGCTTCGGCAGCAGCACTTTAATTGTGTGATCAAATCGTGAAGTTGTCCAATGCATCGCTTATTTGTTATCTCAGGTGGTGCAACACCTATGTATAAAGAACATAAGATAATGCAAAATAATCCTGTCATGATTTGGACCAACCAAGCCATTGCAAATAAGGGAGGATACATGTTCCCAGTTATAACTAGTCAAACACATAAGGTGCCTGAGAAACCAAGCATTGTGCTACAAGTTGGTACGGAAAATTAACTTTAAAAATACTTAATACGCATGACCCTATCTGTTTTTCCTTTAAACAACATTACCCCTACAATTCATACCTTCGATACAGTTTGATATGGATTACTGATATCATAATCAATCATAATCCATACGTGGACAAAATGTTTATCTTGGGTGGGTATTGTAGAAGGATTTGTAAGTTTCAGCTGGGTTGGAGATTTTAGATCTGTATACAAGATTTACAACTAATGTATGCTTCTAGCATTTGACAGCCATTGGTTGAAGAGAGATGTATTTTAGGAATAAAAAAGGGGCACAAAAGGAAACTTTTCCTTGGGGACAAAACATTTAAAATTTAAATTAATAACAATAACAGGCTTAAGAGGTGTAGGATAGGAATACCTTACAGTACCCATATATAGAATTTGCAGCTTTGTAGATCTCATACTCCATTGTTGTTGCCCATGGGAAGTTTAACCATGACCTCAAGGTGCTCAGGTCAGTCAAATCTTGAGTTGGAAGTTGACAAGCGCGGCTGAGCTGATTCATCAAACAAGGCTGAATACACTCAAGACGCACTCCACACACATCACAAACCCTTTGAGGATCTGAAGTCTTGAATTTTGGAGGCAGCAGGCTTCGACCCTTTGAACAGCCATCACAAAATATCCCACCACAAAAACGGCAATGATGGCGGGAACAAATTATTGGGTGAAAACGGGCTCCGCAAAGCATGCAGGAAGAAGCAGCACTATCAGGCAACCACTTTGCAGGTTCTGTCTCAAGAAGAGCATGTTCAGCACCGGCACAGGTATCCTCAAGGGTTTGGGTCTTTTCCTTCAAAGCCTCCTCAAGAAAAAATTGTGAAACAAGAGACATGCCATGCCTACCAATATCATATGATGCAACGGACAATATTTTATCTTTCCCCGCAACAAACATTTCAGTAAGCACATCCCACATAGTCATCTCCAAATTTTCTTCATCTATATCCCACTTATACTCTTCTTCTGAGAAGCAGCCACTATTATACCCAAAACCTTTTTGCCACTCCTCATGATCATGTTTTGTCATCGGTGGAACAGAAGCAGGCACCCATATGGTCTGCTCACGAAATGGGGATTTGCTATATATGTTTTCTCCAGTTTCCTTTGTCAAGGTCATCTCATTGCTGCACTCATATGCATTGACTACATCAAGGCTTTCTTCCTCGAAATTTATGGGAGGATGGTCCTTTGTCCCTGGCTCAAATATGTGAGGAGCCTGATTTTTTGCAAGAAACCATAACCATGAATAATCTTGGCAATAATACGTATATACAAATAATGCAGGATGAGCACTCCTCCTCTATTTTATCTTACTTGCTATATTAGACGTGTGCAACTTATTAAGAGAAAAATTGCAAGATGCAAAATGCCCCCAATAAAAGTATTGTCTCTTGCTTCGCCATAAAACATTTTGACATTTCCTAAGCCAATTATATGGTCAACGAATAAAGAGATTGATCGTTTTAAAAATATATATATTATAGGCATCTCTTGAAATATTTTCGTGTCAAAATAAGAATAAACACTCTTCCATTGATTGTAAAATTAAAAAAACGGTGGCTATTGTAAGGAGACCCACTTATTGATCATGGCTCAGTATCCATTATCAATCGGAAATCACGTAAATCCGATCTAAAGCCTGAAAACAAAATATACCTTTATATCTTTCTATTGTAGAGTAGCAACAAAGCTAAACAAACCTAAAGCTGGTAAACTCAAGTACTCAACACACAGAGACAGCATTCATAAAATCGCCTCCTGGAGATTCAATCATCACATGGTAACGCTTCAATCTGCAGCCTCAATGCAATCTCGAAGCACATCCCCGGCATGAGTGTATGACAATTTTTTGGGCCCCGAGCTCATAACCTCCGCATGTGCTACAACATGTGAGCCAGACACATACCACACAACAGCACAGCAAAATGTGATAAGCACAAACCGCACCCCCCCTAGAAACTCCCACCTTTCCACCACTACTATATCCTAGATATTCTCTGCCGCACAGCGCTGCTCCAGTCCAGGAATAAATCATCACGCAGCAATTATAATATACCGGGAAAGGCAAACTATGCACAAGGTGAGTACAAGGAAGAGGAGCTTCCATACCTCCTGAGGGGACGAAGACGCCTCGGGCTCCTCGTCCCACATCACCGGCCAATCGCAAACCCTAGCCTCCTCATCTCCACCGCCGCCGCCGGCGGCGACCACCTGCGGGGTTTCCAGGTCGTACGGCTCGATCGGAGGGTAGAGGCGATCGGTTCCCTCATGCCGGCGGTGATCGGCGGCTTCAGCGCCTGTCGAATCGCGTCTAGCGTCCCGCCGGATACGCAATCGGGGGCGCTTAGGAAATTGGAACACTGTTTCGTGAGGGGTTGGAAGCCGAAGAGAGGGAGACGGGAGGAACAAGTTCGAGGATAGACTTGATTGACTCTTAATAAAATCATAGAGAGAGAGGGGGGGGGGGGGGGGGGGGGG
>JAAXCT010001687.1:0-137620 GCA_012490785.1 Eragrostis nindensis
CTGATTTTTCTTGGAAATCTTTAGGTGTATTCGCTGCTAGGATTAGGAATTATGGTACTATGTCAACATTTAGGTGTTTATTTATGCACTGTCTCTCAGATTTGTTCCTTTGTGGTGTGTATGTAGTTAATTTTCTTTTCTGCAGGTGAATCTGATGTCTGTTTAATAGGAGTTGGGGTGGTCAATTCATTCGCCCTACGCAATGTATGATTGTAGTGAGCTTATTGGTCTTGGAAGGCTTTAAGGTGTATTTGCTTCTAGGATTAGGAATTAGGGTGCCGTGTCAACGTTCTTTGTTAGTCCTATAGTATGTAGTTTATCCTCTGTCCTTCAAATTTGACCTTTTGTGGTATGCAGTCAATGTTCTGTCCTATACTCTTTTTTAAATATTTTGTTATGGATGAAATCTGTTTACCAGGAATGGGGGTGGCTAATTCTTCCCTCTTGCGCACTTCATCGTCTTTGGTATCAAGGATGTTCTCTACTTGTACAAATGAACCAGGACTTGAAACAGGCTACTCCATCCTCAAACCCCCAGCACGAAGGACTATCTATTCCTGGTCAACTTTTGTGACTAAGCCGTATCTCCCACCCTTAACGCAGCTGAGGTACATAAAATATATATACTCTTGAGTTGTGTTAAGTAGAACTGGTGTTGCACATTGATATCTGTTTTCATCAACTGCATTAATGGTGGGACATCTGTTTTCATCCCACCATTGTACATTATTTGCACTTATGTTTTTCCTCCACCATTAAACTTATGCACCTGTTTTCATCCATTATTTGCACATTGACTTCTCTTGACTTGTGTTGTGTTAAGTAAAACTGGCGCTGCTTGATGTTTTGAAATCAACCTTGCTGATATTACATGATGAACAGATCAATAATCGACCTTTTAATTAATGCAGCTTCGATGCAGAATACCCTGAGCTTAATGACTGGGTTGATTTTCTGGTTTTTTTCGCTGATCTGCGCCATGAGCCATTTCCCATTGCCCCTCCCGGTCTGTATACCAAGAGGCTTTCTACAGATTGGTTTAGGAGGATGCAGCATGATACCTTGAGGCTTATTGAGCTGAATAGGAAAAGGGGATATGACATAGGTGTTGATCTGGATGCTGATAATGTTTCCATCTCCTTGAGTACTGGAAGGATTAAGCTGAAATCTATCTCTTGTGCTCTTATTTCTGATGGGTCAACCTTTAAGGGTTATGAAGCTGCTGGAGTTCTCTTTAAATCTCTCTTCAATTCCTTGTATGGTGGGGTGTCGGACCTTTCTGATGACACAGAACACCTCCTTCGCATGCTGAGGTATGAACTGCGTGATCACATGCTCGTCAATCATGCATCTGTTCTGGGTCGTGCAGGCAGAATTGGTTTGACTCTGAAGATTTCAACTCTGTTAAAAACTGACCTTCGGTTGAAGCCGCCACTTCAAATTCCAAACTTCCACTCCGGTGTTCGTGATTTCTACAAAAACATGCCATACACAAGCAAATTGCTGGATTACTACCCGACAGACCAGATGCATCACAACTTCATTGACCTGCGCCGTCAGTCTGCTGAATTTAAAGACCAGGACAGAACTCTGGAGCGTCTCAGCCAAAGACGGCGTAAGCGTGACATGGGCGAAATATGGAAGGCTAACACCGGCAAGTGGGTTGCTCAGGTGAACCGAAATGGGGTAGTGCACCCACCATATCGTCTTTCGCAAACGGAGGCTGTTGACCAGTTGCACTCTCATACTGCACTGTACCTGCCAGAAGCACAACAGCAGTTCTCCCAGTTGTCATGGTGGCATTACCTCGAAATGAACAATTACTTCCCAGAGAGGTAATTCAAGGTGCCAAGCTGCTCAAGTCCTTCAGTTGTCGATGTTTTAGCATCTACAATTAACATTCTCTGTTAAGTTCTTGTGATTGGGTTTAGTCAGCCCCGCAGTTATGAATTCTAATTGTGACATATACCTGTGGAGGGAAAACTCATAGTACGATTTAACCACTGTTATGTGATGTTTATATATCCTGTGCTTGAGTTCATGGAGGTTGAAGATTGCAATGCGGCAGCCGGGGCCAGTGTTTTCCGGCATCTTGCGTCTAGTTGATATAAGGGTAAACCCGTTCTGTTTTTGGTCAACGAATCATGACAACAGTCGGTCGTGTTCCTTAGCTGTTTGTTTGTTTGTTAGTCACTGTGGTGTTAGTGAGATATGCGTTGTGGAAATGCATGAGTTAACTGATATTGTGGTATTCCCTTTTGTTGGAGACGTTGGCCTGCGCTCCTGCAATTGTTGCTATGCTGTATGTGGTTGTCTAGGTGTGTATAACAAAGGGAGGCTTGATAAGCAGGAATTTACAGGCAGGTGGCGCGCTGGGCGCCGTGGCATCTGTACGGGTTCTTCGTGAGGTTGTGCAGGGCGAGGGCGAGCTGGTCGGCTCGATTTGGGGACGAACTTGTTGCCTCTGCCAGTAGCTGTAACTACGGTATTTCGTCATTCCTGCCGCTGCTGCCTTGCCAACAGCGGATGCTTTGTCCTGGAATGCGTTAGCCCAGAATTCGGACGCCCTGAAGCTTTTCTTCATTTTTTTAGCTTCTTCATTTTTTCAGCTCTTTGAATTCTTGCAATTTCCAGCCGTGTCACATTGCGAATCTGCGACGTATATGGTAGCTTCGGGATATTCAAAAGAGAAAAGTCTAATTTGCCTCCCTCAACTATGGGGGTCTCTCAATTTTTCCCTCCAACTATAAAACCAGGGTAACCGCAGTCCCCCAACTTATACACCCGGAGCAATTACACCTCCCTGGGCGGTTTGAGGGCGGTTTTGCTTACGTGGCGAGGTGGGTCCCACATGGTCGGATGCCACAATCATTTTCTTTTTCTTTTTTTTTTTTCTCTCTTTCTTCTCTCTTCTTTCTTTTTTCTCTCTTCCTCTCTCCCACGCGCCCGCACCGCCTCCGGGGCGCCCGCGCCACCGTCTCCCGCGCGCCCGCGCCGCTGCCCCTCCCGCGCGCCTCGCCGTTCAACCACCGTCATCGTGCTCCGCCGCTCCCGGCCCCCGGCGCCGCGCCCGACGACGACGGCTCCCCCTCCGCCGCCAGCACCTTCGAGCTCTTCTACGACGACGGTGCGGGCTCCGGCCTCCGCCCGCTCCCCGAGAGCATGTCCGACTTCCTCATGGGCTTCGGCTTCGAGCGCCTGCTCGACCAGCTCGCGCAGATCGAGGCCGGCGGCCTCGCACGCCCCAGGGACAACCCGCCGGCCTCCAAGGCCGCCGTCGGATCCATGCCCACCGTCACTGTTGACCACTCCCACGTCGGCGGGTTCAACAACGGCGGCGCACCCAGGAGCACAGGCAGGGGAGACTTCAGGACGGCGGCGCTCCACGGCGCGCACCACGCGGAGGGGCGGGGAAGGGACGCGGCCTCATCGGGGCGCGGAGAGGGAGCTCATCGGCGCTGTGGGGCGCGGAGGCGTCGCGGCCTCGCCATGCCGTTGGACAAGCTCGCGCACACGGCCATGGCGAGCGCGGCACAGCTCGGGCTTGGCTGGGGAAGGCGGCGGAAGGCCACCGGGCGTGGGGCAGGGAGGCGGCGGACGTCGTGGGGAGGAGGGCGAGGCGGGCTCGCTGCAGGGGAGGCGGGTTCGTCGCGGCGGGTCCTCGTCGTAGAAGGGCGTGGCGGCGTCCACGGCGCCCCGCCATGGCGCCACCTCGGCAACCCAGTGCGGCGCGCACAGGAGCGCCGGCGCGGCCTCATCGTCGGAAGTGAGGAAGAAGGCCGGCGGCTTGGAGGAACAGGGGAGACGGCGCTTGGAGGCCGCCGGATCTGACCGGAGCGCCGCGTTCAGCCATGGCTCGAGAAGCCGGAGCGCCAGCTGGAGACTGGAGGACGGCGCACAGGCGGCGTCGCGGGCGTGTGGGAGAGAGGAAGAGAGAAAAAAGAAAGAAGAGGAAGAGAGAAAAAAAAAGAAAAAGAAAAAGAAAAAGACGTGGCATCCGACATGTGGGACCCACCTCGCCACGTAGGACAAAACCGCTCTCAAAACCGCTCAGGGAGGTGAATTGCACCGGGTGTATAAGTTGGGGGACTGTGGTTACCCGGTTTTATAGTTGGAGGGAAAAATTGAGAGACTCCCAATAGTTGAGAGAGGCAAATTAGACTTTTCTCTATTCAAAACCATCGAGTAACCTGCCCACGAGGCGGGTAGACAGGCTTCAAACGGAGCAACGCGTCCGCCGCACAGGCCACGAACGGAGCGACGCGTCCGCCGCGCAGGCCGCGAACGTCGCGCTTGCCGCGTAGGAAGTGCTCGTCGCACGTACTACTTTGCTTGTGCTTGCTGGCTGCGAACGCCGCGCAGGATGTGCCCGTCGCGTGATGGCCGCGCTTGTTGCGAATGCGCACAATGCGTCCAACCCCTGGAACACGCCATCAGGAGGCCGGATTCGGTCAGGGATGGCCGGACCGACCCCAAACTCAAGCTGCAGATCGAGAGCTAGTTGAAGGATTACGATCTTGCTGCCGTGACGATGGCTTGTCGATGTTTTGCTACCCAAGATTGGAGATCACCGAAGAAACCAAATCGATTGCCCCGCCGCCACTATCCTTTTTGTTCACCCCCTTTGTTTTGTTGTTCTCAAATTTTTGTCTACTCAGTCTGTACAGTGCTTATTCCTTTCATGGTATAGGCAGTGATGAATTGATGAGATGTTGGACAGAGGCTTCAAGGACCAGACTCACAATGTCTTGGGCGTAAGGTGTAGTTTCAAATTAGGCAAAATTCGATAGTGGCCATTCTTCAAGTGCGGTATTTGCTTCCGGACACCGTACCGCTCAAATGCGCCTTTGCCGGAAGACACTACTCAATTGTGATAATTTGCTAATGGACATCCAAGTAATTAAAATACTCATTTTCTTGTAGAAATGAGAGAATGAACTTACAGTTGACACTAATCCTCCTTTTCCACCGTTGAGTCGGAACACATTAATTTTGCAAATCATATCATCGATTTTTCTTGTGGGTTATTAGTTATTTTCGCTCATGGATTATTGTATTTGTCATATATGATTAATTAGAACTCTTATTTATGATGACATAAAAAATCATAACGAAATAATGTGTTATAAAATAGCTCACATGGCACAACAATGGTTCAAAAGGGAAGAGTAGTTTGTTGTATTTCATGTTCTCTCTCCCTCTCTCTTATATAAGAAAATGAGTATTTTAATGACTTAGATCTTCAGCAGCAAATTACTACAAATTAGTGTCTTCTGGCAAATACGCATTTGAGCGGTGTCCAAGAGCAAATACCGTCATTGAAGGATGTCCATGAGCAAATTTTGCCTTTCATACTAATGTTGTAGACTTGGGTACACTGTTATATGGTTCTAAGTTCTGACTCTAGCTATTATTTCGAACACAATAAGATATTGTCCCTGAAGTTGCAAACTGTTAGAAATTTGAATGCTAATGTTTTGCATGTTGTGCGTGCCGATCCTCTTATCCAGCCCTTCTCGGGTCTCGGCAATTTCGTTCTGTCGCTAACATGGGTCTCATACTTGCTATTACATGTCAGCGATGTCACAAGTAACTGGTTTATGAGAAGAAAGAGGAGGATGTTAACGTAGAAGTTGGAATGCTGAGCATCAAATGGGACCATCAAGAAGTTATCATGATTGGTTCGTGCTCCAAATGATAGTAATTTGGATATTATAAAAGATCGTTTTATTTTGACAAATCACTCGGAACTGTCATTTGGATATTATAAAAGATCGTTTACTTCACTTATGAAATCAATCTACCTCTAGATGAGAATAAAACGGCTTATCGACTTATCATGTTGTGAAAAAAAAAATTACGCTCGTAGCAACGCACAACATTCATCTATCCTCATTATAATTTCAATTTCCATTTTTATCTCAATCATTACGGCATATGAACCCATAGAATATATTTTTCCTTAGATCCGAATAAGCAGGATTTTTTTACAGTATTTCAGTTAAGCTATAGTTAGAGTGAGACACTCGGCCCACAGCAACGCACCGGCCACTTAGGTCAACAAGTTGTTGGTTGGCATTCAAGGTATGTGTAACGTTGAGAAACAGGTGCTAGGTATGAACGAGTAAGCTACTAAAAATAGGCGAGATATGGTTTCAATAGCCGGCGAGTGGCACCGCATATACCGCATATAACGAATGACAAAGTTGCCTCTCCGGCGCGAGGAAAGAGCAATGGGCCACGCCCATCTTTTTTTTTTGAGGCGAATGGGCCACGCCCACGGCCCACCTGCCCGTATAGAGGTCACGCACGGCACAAACCAGCTAGCTAGCTCTCATCAGGAAATTCGAAGGGTTCATGTAATCATGTTGTCTGCCCGGCCCACTAAAGCCCGCAATTGACATCTGTGCGGCCCATGGCCCAAAACATACGAGCAAACGTTCTGCATAAAGGGTTGGCAAGACTGAAAGCCCTAGATGTTATCCCAATCACGCTGCGTCTCCCCGGCCGCCGCCGCCGCTCGTCTGCATTAGTTCCGTCGCCGCTAGCTCACTTTCTCCAAGCCGGGCGTCTCTCCTGTCCATAAGCTGTCTGGAGGTACCATCCATCTCCTCGCCCTCCTTCAATCTGCTGTTTGATCTCAATCTCTCAAAAAGCTGTCCTTTGTTTTTTTTCTTTTCTTTTCTTGTTTCGAGTATCGATCAGATCGCACAAGGCAGAGTAGATGCTATAGGGGGAATTCTGAATTAGGTTCACATCGATCGAGAAGATCCAAGTCTTGAGGGGAAAGGATGATCCGGCGGTTCGTGAATGTCGTGGCGGAGAACTACCAGACCGGCCTATACTCGCTGCACCGCCTGGACGTCACCAAGCATCTCTTCCATCAGTCAAGAGCCGACGCACGAGTGTTGCCGTTTCTTGCAGAAGCACAGGACATTACTGGTAGTGGTAGTGGTGAGCAGCCGAAGCTAGACAGGTTGCAAGAGCTGCCGTCCGCCACGACCAAGTGGAGCAGGTCCAATGTGGATTACTTCTCGCTTTTGAGCTCCCGCCGCAACGAGGGTAGGATCCTTTGCATGAATAAGATGGGCGCCGCCGTCCTCTATGACTCCCATTCGAATTCCACTGCTATCATGCCAGGCCTGAGTGAGTTCAAGGGACCCGTGCATGTGCCAGTCTTTGTCGACCGGGCCGGTGCCAAGGAAGAAGACTTGTACATCATGCACGGTGGATCTGATGGACTGGAATTGAACTCCAAGTATCACTTCAATGTCCTCAGATTTGGCTCCTTGTACCGCTGGAATGATAGTGAGGGTTGGTATTGGGAGTCTCTTCCACTGCCACCCTTCATCGAAGAACCCCAGAACAAACCAGCCCTCATCAGCTCCCACACCGTGGTTGACGGTGGCCACACAATCTGCTTGTCTTCAGAGGCAGAGGGCATTGGAACTTATTACTTCGACACAGTGAGTTGCGAATGGAAGGGTGCTTGTGACTGGGTGCTGCCCTTCACTGGCAGAGCCGAATACATTCCCCATCTTAAACTCTGGCTGGGCTTCTCCCTCCACAGCCCCGGTTACCTTTGTGCTGCGTCTGGCCTCCCTGACATGCTCATGGATCAACAACCAACGTCACGGATTGTCTGGCCTGATCAGACGCCCAAGGAATGGATGGCAGCAAGGATTTACCTCCTCAACCTGGGCTCAGGCAAGTTTGCCATTGCTAAGGTCTTCAAAGTCCCGGATACAGTTGAGGATGAGTTTGTTGTCCTGACTGGCGTGGAGTTGAGTGGCAAGGACGATAATAACCTACAAGGGCTCAAGTTGTTCCAGCACAAGTCCATTATTTACACGTGTGCCAACAGTACTGCCATACACTGTGTGCTGTAAAAGATCAGTATCGTTAGCTCTAGTATGTTAAGCATTTCCTTCCTAGTTACTGGATGTATTAGAGCGTGTAAGAGACTACTGAGGTGTGGGCTTCTGTACCTGATCTTTCACTCAGATAATTGGTTGTCTAAATATTGCCATAGAGTTGCTATTTATCTGCTGTCATATTTCTTGCTCTGAGCTCTGTCAAATGCTGCTTTGATTTGGAGGCGATGCATTGTTTCATACTCTTGCAGGACGTACCTGCATATTGAAACATATCTAGCATGTTTATGCTTTGCTGTTCCTGATTAGAAGACTCCACTGTATATATATGGTAGTATGCCACCTTTACTTGAACCTGCGTCTGTTTAAATTTCCTTGTTAGCTGCGTTTATGTAGAGTTCTGCTTATAACCCAAAACACTGATCTCCATGTCTTTTGTGTGGCTACAGTGCAAGTTTGTTACTCCTTACCCCCAAAAAGTAATGTTCTGCAGTCCTTAAATGGTTCTGTTCAGTTTGAGCATATTGGGCATGTCTTATGTTGCATGGGTTTATTCGAGTTCAGCATGTTATAGCATCCACCACCACGGGTCATCTTACCTGGGCTATCGTGCAGCGGATGTCTTCGACAATCTGCGAACTGGTTTTTGTGGCCGGTCACGGTTTGCCCTCAGAGACGGCGGTTCTCCTTGGTCTGCAACGGGTGACTCCATTTCGAATGGCTCGCCGGCGGGGTGCCATGCTACTCCCCTCCATGCAGAAGCAGTCTTAGGCCTCCATGCAGAAGCAGTCTTAGGCCTCCTTTGGAATGCAGAAATTTTCCTCCAGTCCAAACGAGCCTTTAGACTATAGCATTGACCGTTCGCCACCGAGTTCATGCGACTATGCTGGGGCAGCAGTATCACCGCTATATGAGGTCCGCGCGTCCCGAAGTATGTGCCTCTAGTTGCGTAAAAAGTTGGGCATTTAGAGACTTCATTACATGCTTGAGATCGGAGAACGCCTGATCAGCTGCCAGTGTCCATGTGAAGGCCTCCCGCTTGAGGAGGGCGGTTTGGGGAGCCACCACCGCCTCCATAGCCTGCGATGAACTTCTGGTAGTAACCGTTGAGGTCCTAGAATCCGCGCAGCGCCTTGATAATCTTCGGGCGAGGCCATGTTTCCACAACCGCTACCTTGGCCGGGGCCCGGGTACATGGCCTCGCAAACCAAAGAGCTTAACCTAGATGTCTAACTATGTCCCGTACATACATTGTTCCAATTATATACACCGCATAGTATCCGCTATTTATTCAGTGAAGCAATATTGGCATGACACATTCTCAAATTAGAGTTAATGGTAGGGTAAATAAAATGTACAGCCAAAAAAAATGTGCATGCAAATCTGACCATTGGCCCAAAAGCACCCAAACAGAGTCCATTCAACAGCAAGGTTTACAAAACCGCAGTAAACCGGACCGGTTTTCGAAAACCGGAAAACCGGTCCGGTCCGGTTTACCCGGTAGTCCGGTTTTCGAATTCAAAAAATATGTAAAAAAACTAAATGAAATTTGTAGCGCAATGGTGGAACAAGAACACGAAAATTCAATCGTTTCATGAGTCAAAAAAATCAAGCAAGATTTCTGGGTTGAAAAAGGAAGGAAAAAAAAAGAGAAAACCTTTTTTTTCTGCACCAGCAAGCTTCTTTGATTTTTTTGACCAAGCAAACGATCGAGTTTTTGTGTTCTTGTTTCACCACTACGCTGCAAATTGCATCTAGTTTTTTTTACATATTTTTTGTTTTATTTTTCTCAAATGTTCAATTTTTTTTTTTTTTTAAATAAAAACCGCGAACCGAGAAAAGCCTACCGTATCGGTTTTTCGTTTTTTGCTCTGTTTCCGGAAATCATTCGGTTTACCACCGAACTGGTCCGGTTTACTGGTCGGTTTGCAAATTTTATATTCAAATTTCGAGTTTTGAATTTCGTCTGGTTTTCGTACCGGTTTTCTGGTTTTCGCGAAAACCGAAAAAACCAGTGGGCTCCGGTTTGACCGGGCAGAAGGGGATTGTAATCCCTGTTCAACAGCTGTTTGCATTTTAAAAGAAGGGTCACGGTATTCGGCTAAAAGTAAGGAGCCAATAACTAAAATTAGTCACACCGAGGAATTTTTAAAACAATTTTCTAGAACTAAAGTTTGTTTAGATTAATGACAGAAGAAACCAACCGTGCCACATATAAAAGCTAATCATATCCATCCCATTTCATCTCTTTATTTATTCAGCATGCCCATAAGAAAAAAAATAGGAGAGCCTTTTGTTGATAATCCTAAATATAAATTTTCGAAGCCAAAGTGGTTCATGTTATTCCAGCCTGCTTCAACGCCAAAGTGGCTTTGTGTGGTTTACCATTCTGATCAGCAAAGTGCTTTGACAAATGAAAAGAAGCCACCTATACAACTTTTGGAATTTTGTAAGTTTTTAGGAATTTTCATTTACCTTTATCAATGTCCACATCATCATATACTACTATAAACTTTTTCCACCAAGTTCCAATGAAACAGGTTGTCATGGTAATATGCAATGTTTGATACAAAGTATTTTTGAAGTTTTGAAAGAATACTACGGTTTCACAAAATACTTTGGTTTTGAGAAGTAGGGATGTGTTTGGATGTAACAAGTTTTGCAGTTTTTAAAATGATGGTATTGCTAAAACTGCAACCATTTTGGAGTTTCAAAAACTCCACTCATGACCTCTTTTCTTTTAAACCATGATTTTACTTGACATTGGTTTTTAAAACTATGGTTTGGAAAACTACAACATTCAAACAGGGCTAGATATGATAGAACTGCTATATCTCCACCAAACACAATAACGCAGTAATGCTGCAACGTGGCATTACATTGAACAGTTGTCCTACATGCCCAGAATGTCCAGGAGCACCAACAAAAATGAACATAGCTGTTCCATGCTACCTGCAAAAATCATCAAGAACCAAGAGGAACATAAACCGATGGCAAGATTGGATGCGAATAGGAATTATTGCAAGTTGATTCACTGTTCGGATCAATGCAAGAAAAGAAAAACATAGAGAAGGAGCTTCACGCAACAATGGGGATCAACACAGGAAGTGAAACTGATGGAACTTACAGGTCGCGTAGGCACCGCACTTGAGGAAACTGCATGCTCGTCTTTGGCGTCGTATTAAAGCGTCTTCAATGGTTGCCTCTGAGTTATCTCTTAAATTGTTTATTAGAGAAAAGAATAAAGAGAAGGCAGCTACCTCTTCGTCAAGAGGCAGCTAACTTTTTAATTTTTACCATAGCTAGCTGCTACTCCCTCCGTCTCTAAATATAAGGGATATATAAGGGATTGTTGACTTTCAGACATCACCTTTGACCATTCGTCTTATTCGAAAAAATTATGAAAATAATATTTATTTTCTTATGATTTGTTTCATCTGTAAATATACTTTAATATAACATAATTATTTTTATATTTTTATAAATATTTTAATATGACGAATGATCAAACGTAATTTCTGAAAGTCAACAATCCTTTATATTTAAAGACGGAGGGAGTACTTGTCTCTACCATTTGGATGCTTTTAGCGCGGCACCTCATCAACGTCACGACGATGTCCCTGCCGCCTCCACGTGGATGTCAGAACAAGCATGCCGGATCCGGTGATGAAATCGCGAAACCTGCCGCTACATGCAGGAACCAGTGGAGCGGGGCCGCTGTTGCCTCTCTCCCGCGGGCACCAACGAACACTGCACCCCACGCGGTCGCTACCTATGCGCGACACCGATCGCTGCCCGCCGCCGCCGTCCGCCGCCGTGAACCCATGTCGACGACTCGACCCTATCGTCGCAGCAATGTCCGACTCAACGCCACGTCCTCCGAGTTGGAACTGTGGAAGCGACGGCTAGGAGAGGCGAATGAAGGGGGAAGGAAGGAGATGAGATGCCGACGCAAGGTTGGGATGAGTGATGGCACAGCTATGGCCGGCTAGCGAGGAGGTGCAGGAAGTGGGAGGTGTGCGAGGCTCGCAGGAGATGAGCTAACAATAGGTGGTGTGAATGTGTGATGTGGATGAGGAAAAATATTGTTAGCTTATTGTTTTAATATTTAATTTGTCGAGCAAACCAAGCAAACAATCAAAATAAATCTAACTTATTTTTTATTGATAAAGAGTGCAACAATATATATTTGTGTCAAGTTTCAAGTTCTAATTTTTTTTTTGCGAGGAAAAGAGAACTCTTTACTGATTACTCAAGGAATGATTACAATCTTGGGTAACCAAATGCTCAACGCAACTAGGTACCGCAAAACGCCACACCGCGGAGTGTGTATTTCGTTTCGCTAGCTGCGCCAGCTCATGGGCGACCGTATTCTGTTCTCTTCTCACTGCCTGGAAGATGCATTCCGGCAGAAGACTACTAGCTTGTCTAACTTCATCAAGCAGAAACATCAGCTTGGATTTATTTGGGCTATTTCCCTTTAGCACCGAGATGATCGAGGCGCAATCAGACTCCACCACCGCCTTCTTTCGCACCCATTCCGTAGCCAGATTCAAACCTTCTAGAATGGCTCTGCATTCCACCTCTTCCGGTGACTCACCATCAAAGAGCACCCTCCACGAGCAGAGTAGACATTTGCCTTCCTCATCACGGATAACAACTCCAACCCCCGCCTTCCCTGACCCTGGTGAAAATGCACCATCGACATTTATTTTAATCCAACCAGCCGACGGTAGCACCCAGGTAGGCTTCACCCTCATCTTTAGCTTTTCTGGCCTCGCCCGCGATACGCTTCCTCTCCATGTCAGTATAGCACCTTTTCCTTTGACATCCTCCACCTCTGACGGTTGCTGGACAAACAATAATTCCTCTGAAAACTTTAACAGAAAAGCAACAGAGATACTTATCGGAATGAACGGCTTCTCATGTACAATCTCGTTACGAACATGCCACACTCTCCATAGCAGCAAGGCCACATTCTCCCCCACCTCCTTTGGGAATTTAGCAAGCAGCAACAGGAGCCAATCCGGACCAGTATGCATCAGTTCATCTTCATTTGGGAGAGTCCACCAATCCCGCATAGCAGCTCTCAAGTGCCTCGCGTGACCACATGACACCAGAGCATGGAACTCTGACTCAGCTTCAGTACCGCATAGCTTACAGGTGCTCCTCTGCTCAAGCGTCCTCTTCCATTTATTCAAGGTTGTAGGCAAACCATGATTTATGGCCCGCCACAAGAAAATGCGAACCTTGGGCGGGACATTCAGTTTCCACACCGAGGCCCAGAGAGGACGTTGTCCCATCGGGGACGAGCTCGACCCCATATGACAGTGCGCCCTCTCCTGTATAAGTACCGCCAAACGATAAGCACTTCTTACTGTAAAGGTGCCACACTTTTCATAGTGCCAAGCTAGCACGTCCTGCCTACCACCACCCGGTATTTTCAGCTTTAGAATTTCTACAGCATCATGTTCTCTGAAGAAACGGTGCACCAATCGACGATTCCATCCAGTACCGGCCTCGTTGATGAACTGGGCTACCCGTCGCAACCGACATGGTCGTCTTGTGGAGATGACAGACAGACCCATGTCACGAGGCAGCCAGTTATGTCTCAGGACTTGTACCCGCTCTCCATTGCCAATGCGCCAAATAACACCTTGCTTAAGCAGCTCCAAACCCCATGTTATGGCCCTCCAGGTCGACGATATCACTGAAGGAAAAGCAGTGTCCAGTAAGTCCCCATTAGGGTAGTACTTTGCTTTCAACACCCGGGCACAAAGACTGTCAGGAAACTCAACGAGCCGCCATGCTTGTCTTGCTAACAAAGCTTGATTAAACAGCATGAGATCATGAAAGCCCATACCCCCCTGGCCCTTGCATTTAAGCAGATTCCTCCATGCTAGCCAGTGAGTTTTCCTCTTTCCCTTCTTCGATCCCCACCAGAAGTTCCTGATAATCTGCTCCAACTCCTCAATAACACAGTCATGCAACTTGAACACACTCATGGTATAAGTGGGTATGGCCTGTGCAACCGATTTTATAAGGACCTCCTTCGCGGCAAAGGACATGTCGCGCTCCATATAATTATTCATCCTTTTTCCTAAACCTTTCTCTTATCGGCTGAAACCTTTCTGCTTTGAGTCTCCCACTAGGCGTTGGCAGTCCTAAATACTTGGGCTCAAATGCCACAAGATTAGTGCCCAGAATACTCGCCACCTGTGAACGAAGCCCCGGATCACAAATTTCTGGGAAAAGGAGTGAACACTTTAGCGGGTTTACAGATTGGCCCGTTCCATTACAGAAAGCTCTCAGTAGCTCCTTTACATGGCCTGCCTGTACTGGATTTGTCTTAAAAAACAGCAAGGAGTCGTCCGCGAACAAAAGATGGGAGACACCCGGGGCACGCCTAGACACCTTTATTGGATCAATAATTATTAAACGATCATAATGTGTCACAGCCAAGAGCCCCCCAAGATCGTATTGTGTTGCGGGCAAGTTCGACTTTGTTAATGTGTTGGAGACAAAGCAACATTTTCTTAGTGTGTTATAGACTTTATTTTTATCTAAAAGCATATCTAATGCTCACAGTAAACAAAGCAGGACCTAACGGTAGATTCGGATTCGAAAAAGATGACCCATTTTACAAAGTCTGAAAAAGTGAAGCATTTTTAGAATTTGCTTTTCAAAGAGGACCGGTTTTGCAAATCCTACTATTTTAATGGGGCTGTATAGATGACACCCGGGTATTACAAAGGACACCAACACCCGGGCATTTAACAAATTGGAAACACCCAAAAAGATGTCAACTAAAATCCAGGTATTTCATCAAAAGTTAGCACCTAAATTTCAAATTTCCTCAGAAAACCAAAATGGAAGTAAACCGATTTAGGTATTCCAGAAGTTATGGGCACCCTAATTTTGTACTTCTAGATCTGTAAATTTTTTTGATGCAGACATTGAAAAAACAGGGGAAAAAATAAATAAACTTTTGCTCACATGATTTCGTGAATTTCTGCAATACGAACTACCAAAATCTGATATCAATAGGCTCAGAATTGAATCATGAAACTGGTAACCAGATGCACAATAACAACATATTCTAAGAGTAAGCAAATATACAAGGTTTGCAAAATGAGCAAATATTTCAAGCACAAGGCATAACCATCAAGTTACAACCTGAACATCAAGTTCATTATAGCGACACATACATATTAATGCTACCCTGCCTCTAGTCAGCTACATGTGACATCCCAAAATTTCAAATTTTGGTTTGTGAGTAAATTTCACTAAATTTTAAAACTTTTTAGAATAGTTTAAAAATTGCTTTTAATATTTGAGTGTTATCACATTTATTTAGGCCAATAAAATTATTTTCTACATTAAAATAATTAATATAGTATTAATAGGTGTTTGTTGCATTCATGCTGATTAGAAATGCATGTAGGATTTTATTGTGTGCAAAAAGGGATTTAAAATCATGTAGAAATTTGATTTAGTTTAGCTTTTCAAAATCAGTAAAAGAAATAGAAAAGAAAATTCCTTTTTAAGCCGCGTGGGCCGATTCCTTCTTGGCCCATTCCTTTTCTTTTCCTTTTTCCTTCTTTTTCCCTACCGCTCGGGCCTTCTCTCCATTCTTTCCCCGGCCCAGCTCACCCTCCCGCGCAGCCTAGCCTGGCCCAGCTCGCGCACGGCCCATCTAGCCGGCCCAGCTACCTCCCGGCCCTGCCTAACCCTAGCGCTCGGCCGCTGCCGCCCGCACACCTCCGCCTCCGCATCGGCGTGTGCGCCTCCCTCGGCGTCCGAACCGGGCCCACCCTAGGACAGTGCGCCCTATAAAAACGTGTAGCCTCGTGCCCCGCGCTCCTAGTCCAGCAAGGAGCGCCGCCGCGCCAGAACTCGCCGCCCGGGCTTGCTCCGACTCAAACGTCGACACGAAGAGGACCGCGAGATCGAGCCGAACCCACAGATGGTCTCCGTGACGCGATCCCGACGCCGACGTGCTCCCGGTCTAACGCCGTCGATCGCCGTCGCCATTGCCGACAACCCGAAATCGAGAAGACAACGATGAACACTCCCGCGACGACGCCGACCTGACGAGGAGCTTCGCCAGGTCGCGTCGACCCTCCGCCGCCCTTCCTTGACGATCGAAGCCGCTGGACGCTGCCCCCCAACGACGACGAAGATCCGCCGCCCAGCCCCGACGACGCGCCCCATTCCGGCGACTCCCCGCGCATGCGCGACCCCTCCGGTTAGAATGCCACGCTGCTACCGTGCTTCCCAGCCCCGTGCGGCGAGCTTTCGTCAACCGTAGCGCCGTCCCGGCCTCTCTCCGGCGAGCCGCCGCCGCCCTCCGGCGATCGGTTCCTCGTGGACCCGTGAACCCCACCTCTGACCCGGTCCACGGGATCTGTAGACCCGGTCCACCGAATTTTCAAAACAAAATTAATTCATTTAACATTTTCAGTTAATTTCTGATTTATGAAATATTTATAAAATGTATTCTATTTTATTTAATTTCCAGAAAAACCTTATTTTGAAAATTAGCCCTCAACCTTTTACATGATTATGTTTAGGCCCTGTCGTTTTACATAAACACCCCTGAGTTTTCTTGATTTCTGACCGATCCCAAACTTTTTACGCCTAAACCCCTGTACTCTTCTTTATTTATTTTTAAGTGCCTAAACTTTCTGTTTTAATGTTTTAGTCCCTAAAACTTCAAAGTATCACAACTTTTTATTCCTAACTCCGTTTTCAGCGTTCTTACGCTCACGCGTTCGTAGCGACGAGTACTTTCTGTTAATACAGTTTTCATAGTCTTTTGGTACTGTTTGGTGTACTGTTTCTTATTGTTTGTGCTATGTGTGCTTTGCATGTTGCCGTTAAATAGAGAACGCGCGGTTTGAGAGCTACCAAGAACAAGAGCGAGACTTTGAATACTCTAAGCAGCAGCACTTCTTTTGAGGCAAGTGTTCTTGAACATTTTGAACCTATGTCTTTCTCCCTCTAGTTTAATTTGCATGCATAGCGTTTAAATATGAATCCTATGTGTCATTTATCCTGTTCCATACTATTTCCTTGTCGCCTGGTGGTGGTAGATGATAGTTTGAGAATGGGTAGGTCATGCTTAGCTTGCTAAACTGGGATAGAATATAATTTGACTAATAATCTTGATTAATGTTTCACTTGAACGTAATGATCATAGACCGGTTAATTCTTTTTAGCAACCTGGACTTTAGGCATGCTGTAACTTGAGCAAGTGGTATGTCTGATGATGGTGCGGTTAGCACGAGACTTTGGTTTGTGTTGGTCTTGCTCAAGTTAACTAAGGGCCGGCTCGTGGAGCGGCAACCCAGGACAACAGCGCAAAGCATAGGGTTGATTATGGTAGACTTGGTCAAGTATTATGCTGTCTTCCCAGTTTTGCTGGTGTTCAAGGAAAGAGAGAGGAAAGGTTACTTCTGAACTCAGGTGATGGAGGGGTACTCCTAGCCACGGCGCCAGAGGGGGCTACTATTGCAGGGGTACTGGCAGTAGTGGAACCTTAGCGAGGATGTTGGCAGGTTGGGAAGCGCTTTGAAAGACCATGCGGTGTTCTCTTGGCCTCACAGTGTGATTGTGGCAACATAGAGACTTTAGTCGCTGAATAGTGACAAAATCACTACCCTGTGGGTAAAGTCGTGCACCTCTGTAGAGAAGTAAAACTGTCATGACAGCCGTGCTCACGGTCAGGAGCGGTCTGCATCCTCAAATGATTAGAGATGGATGGATGGATGGTTGGTTCTGGTGGGTAACCAGTTTGATGCTGCAAGAGGGTATCTTGTAGTATGGCTTTGGGTGAGTAATTCGTTTTGCTACAAGTGGGTAACTTGTAGTACATGATGGTTGGTTTGGACGGTCTCCAGCGAGGAGCCATGTTTGGATACGACTGATGGTTCTTTGGGGGTTTATATCATCTAGTAAATAGGTGCTTTAATAATTGACATAATTATTGTTGCTTTCTGCTTTGAACTATATGTTAGCCTTTCATTTGTTTAAGCTTGCATGTCATTTTTTTCCTACACTTGCAGAGTACGATATGTACTCACACTTGCTATTTCCCTTACAACTATGAAATACTGCATATGCTCAGAGATTGAAAATTGCCCACTTTGGAGAAGATGGTGAAGACTAAACTTATGGAGCCCCGATAGATTGTCTGT
Source organism: Eragrostis nindensis (assembly GCA_012490785.1). NCBI lineage: Eukaryota > Viridiplantae > Streptophyta > Magnoliopsida > Poales > Poaceae > Eragrostis > Eragrostis nindensis. Next base: position 18,074 of record JAAXCT010001687.1, read on the forward strand.
GGTGTTATATGGAGTCTTCCGCTGACGTTTGTATTCTTATAGTCCTTTGAGACATTCATTATAATAATGTTCGATGTAATTATGACATTGGATACTCTATTTTACTATATTTTGTCTTATATGTGTGAAACTTGATCATGGGCATACATAGATGAACATTCGATTTTGTTATTAAAATTAGGTGTGACACTACATGGCCCCGAGAATGCCAATATTAGCACGAATCGTACGGAAATGGTCAGTTCCTTCCGCCGCCAAATCAGTTTTCAGCCAGGAAGTCAGGTCACTTTTTATGACGCGCAGTGCGTTGGCCCAAAGAACAGAAGCATTACCATAGAGAAATTCACTTGGTCTCAAAGAGTTTGAAAGTAGCCTGCTCAGGCTTGGTCATCTCATAAGCTTCAGGAACCACGTTCATCCTAGCCATGTACCAAACCATTCTTCCAATACAGCAAACTCCAGACCATCAAGCATCTTTAGATCTGCTTCAGTTCTTGTGCAGACATACATGTTCTCAAGAGCTATGCATGATATCTTGAAATCTGTCTTGCCCCAGCTATGCGTGATATATCCAAATTTTAGATCTGCCCCAGCTATGCATGATATCTTGAAATCTGTCTTGAAACTTGGCAGCAGCCGTGATGATGTAGAGACGATTCACAAGTACCTTGTGACTGATTTTTTTTCAACAATGACAATCAGCAGCTTATTACACACTTCATCAGCAGAGGCTAGCCGAAGTAGGCTCTGATTGGGTCAGCGGTGTCAACACATTGGGGCTCAACCTCAGGCTCAGCCTTCACACCCCTTTTCCTCGAACCAAAAGCACGCTTTTCAAACATTGCTGATGATCCAAAAAAAAAAAGGTTAATAGACAGAAGTAAAACAACAGAAATGCAGAACACAAAATAATTATATCTTACGGAGGCTAAATGAATTGGGGCCTCATCCAACCTCACAAAACTCAAATATTCAAATAAACCTGGTTACATACGGTTAAATGAAACAAATGAGCTAACAAGCACACTTTACATTAATGTTCACCTAAACTTAGGTGTAACAGAGGACCATGCACACTTTACATTAATAAAAATCACAATTCGAATGAGTTAACAAGCAGAGCGTGTAAAAATGATCCAGAATCTATGCTATCATGATCACAGAATAATTATATCTTACGGAGGCTACTTATTAGCTGCAGATTTGAAAATTGAATATTTCAAATTATCAGAGTTCTATTATGGAATACATGATTTGGTGAACCGATCCTATCTCACAAAGGGAAAACAACACAAATTACAAAGGTTTATTAAGGAAATCAAATATACAGATGGTTTGACGAACCGGTCCAATCCCACAAAGGCAAAGCAACAAAAAGAATACAAAGGTTGATTATGGAAATCAAATAAGCAGACACAAATTCATTTTCCCTTTGTGGGTTTGGGGCACCGATCCAATCCCACAAAGTCAAATATTCAAAAAAAATGCGTACAATACAATTACACAGTCTTTACACCTGAAGTTAATGTGTAAATAAGGGCCAAACAAATTGTATATTTTTACAATTTACATTTCAAAGAGGTAGATGCAGGTTATCTAACCCCTAGAGCAGAAACTAAGGGTGTGTTTGGTTACCTGCGCAAACTTAGCCCTGCATAGAATCCTATCCAGGCTATCTCAAACCAGGCTAAACCAATACAAGAGCAAAAAACAGGCTCATGTTTGGTTGGTTGCATAGACAACTTTTGGCTAGCGCAAGATTGTGTTTGGTTGGTTGCATTAGCTAAATAGGATCACATTGCATTTGATGTGGTTGGACTCAATATTAAATATCAATATCCGTATATTATACTTGCTTTGTCACCATATACCTAAACATTTATCTTTTGATATAATAAATGGCACTACAATGTTTCACGGAAAAGCACAACATGAAGTGTATCACCATTTTTAGAAGGAAAACAAATTACAACTCCCGATAACTGGTTTCAGAAAAAATATAGTATTCCTTTTTCAGTTCGAAAGGGAGGTGTCACAGTCAAACAAACACTTTATCAAACTGAAAGGGTGAAAACGAAAATATACCTCCTGATTTGTAGTGCACGGACAGCTACAGGCGGCTATTCCTATTCTCCTGCTCGCCGTTGGCGGTAAAAATTGGCAGCGATGACCATGAAAATGGATCGAGTTAGGAGGCATGGAACTTGATTATGTCATCAATTTGGCCATATAAACTATGTGCGCCGCGAATTTTGTGGTTTGGTGGATACAGTTTGGCCATATAAATTCCAGGTACTCTCGCTCCGCGCCAACCGCATGCTCCAGCCGCGTCATGCCGCCTCTCAACGGAGCACCACCCGTGCAAGAACCTCATGTTGCCAATCTCAAATGGCCTTCTCGCCAACGGGCATGGACTGGACAACGACGGCGTACTTCTGTCGAATACCTGCTGGGCGTACTTCTGTCGAACACCTGCTGGGCGTTGGTGTTTGGCAGCAACTGGTGTACCAGCTGAAGCACGTCGTCGCATGAGCCGCGACTGGCATCCTGATGGCGCAGTTGTGGAGGCCAAGTGCGGCGGCGAGCTGGAGCCCGGTGGAGTGGCGGATGGTGCATGCGCAAACGGAGTCACACATGTGGTCCGTGAGCGCGCGGACGACGCGCTAGGCGGCCTCTTGGCGGCGAGGTCGTGTGAAGAAGATGGGGAGGGAGATGACAACGAGGAGGAGGTGAGCGTGCCGTGGATCTTGATGCCCTCGGCGAAAATGCTCCTCGGGGACAGATGACCTCGGCGAAAATGCTCGCAACACCGTGCCAGGAGGAACTCGGGCAGGTCGACATCGTCGTCGCCCCATTCATGGCGTGTGGAGGTAGCCCATGCTCCAACGCCTGCACAGGGAGCAGGTTGCGATGGAGAGCAGCGAGGAAGAAGGTGAGGGACGAGAGGTGGGTGGAGCAAACCGTTTTCTTGAGCAGCCGAGGCTTGCAAGCCTGGCTTGCTGGAAACGGTGGACTGGGGCATTTCCATCTAGCCAGGCTAGGAGGCGCATTGCTAGAGCCTGGCTACTTTAGCTACTTTACAGATGAACTAAACAACTCAAAAAGTAAAGATTCTGCGTAACCGGAGCCTGGCTAGCCTCTTCTACGCAAACCAAACACACCCTAAGATATCGACAAGAAAATATTCCGTAATGACATCTCAAGTGGTGCTAAACCCCACTTTAACAAGATAGTATGATATTTTAGAAATCAACAAAATGATGGCATTTGATTCTTCAGACAAAATATACCAAATTTAATTAATGGATATCTGATTAACAAATGAATGACACAAAGTAAAATCTAAAAATTGATACCAGGTACAGTTTTATATCACGGAATTTACACTTACATTTTTCATGTAATAATATGTTAGATGAACTGTATTTTACATCTGAACTTGACGCTAAAAAAAATATGAACACAACAGTGTTTTTTCCAAGTAGCATGAGCAACAAGAACTAAATTTGATAAGACAAAGATTTAACTTATCACTGTGGCTCAAACAAACTACCTCTAGTGCAGTAAGGACTAAGGATCCAAAGATATCCTGCGAGACTACATCAAACAAGACAAATTAAGGAAAATTCAGATAAACAAAGATGCATCAATTCTATGAACTAGAAGAAAAGAGGTTGAGAGAATTGGAATACCCTAGATCAAGAACATTTTCAAAGGGAAAAGAACAAATCAAAAAAAGCTACAGCAACAATTGAGAGGAAAGGCAAAGGCCCCTTCTAAAAGCTACATAAAGTAGGGAGACATCTCGTCCAGCACATGTAAATGTCAAGCAGAAAGACAGGAGACAGAAAGAATTGAGGGCAATCAGATTAGAAATGGAGATCAAATCAACTACATGAGCAACCTTCTCTGTATTTCGCAGCAGAGAGAAAAATCCTAGAAACAACAAGTGCTACAGAAAGGCGCAAATGGGATCGTGTATGTATAGATCAAGAAGGCAACCATGCGGCTAAAATTCAAGGATCGTGCATATCCAACTAACACAAGCACGTAGCTGAAAAAGGAAGTCGTTCATTAGTGATCTAGAAAAACTGGAGGACTAAACTCATTCGGTTGTAATCACAACAAATTGAGATCCAAAATAACGACAAAGAGAAACAAACATAATCTAGAGAGAAGGGAAAAATCTCCAGCCAGAGGAACCACCGCACTAACCTTCTTGGCTTCTTAACTTCTAAGGCGTGTGAACAGACGCAAGGCAGACAGTAAATATATGCAGGTCTGCTTCTTATGTTAATTGTGCATTATGAATCTTTAACAGGGGAAACAATCTAAAGATGCAAATGATGCAGCTATCAACTATTTTACACTGGAGAATAACACATATGGGACTCAATTTCAATCGGCCATGTTCCAGTCAACACATGGCAACAAGGTAACGAATTGTTCTACTAATAGCTGGAAAACAAGTTGACATACCTGAATATATGTAGCACCACATGCAGCTCTGAAACTCGAAATATATGTTTTTGTTGCCAATGTCAGTAGTGTTGAATTCATGCAAAATATAGCAAATGGAATTAATGCAGAGAAAGGTTCAAGTAACCATTTATAGCCTACATCAACTTATTTTGCGACACAACCCAGGTGAGCAGTGCAAACAACAATTTTGAATTTTCCAGGTATAGAAACAGAATTGGTAATTAGGGTTGTAATATCCAGGACTCAACTATGGAGCATTCCAGGCAGATCTTTTCAGCAACGATACATTCAACCATGTAAGTTGTCTTATACACATGTCACCTATTGGCAGCTAACATAGAGATGTCATATTTACACAAACACAAAAATTATGCAGGGTGGAACATACACATGCCAAATGGAGCAGATGATTAGCTCACAAGAAGAAAGGAGAATGCAGCAAGAAACATAGGTAAGACATTCAGACAACATTCATTAATGGTACACCATCACCTAGTGCAATGTGCAGTATACTAAACAACATCCATTAAAACTGAGACATGAAGAATAAATCCCAATGAAATCATTTTGCAAACCTGATCCTCGTACACCAGCCTCTTCAACCCTTTGTTTGCAGGAAGAAACATGAGCTCAGTTGGAGTCTTGATTCTAATTTTGGGAATGTCCTTGTTTGTGGAGCAGATTATGCCACAGTCAATCCTGAAAAATTAAATATGCTGGACATGAATAAATTTTCGGTTGTTTAAAACCCGAACCATTCCTGCAAAGTTAGACTTTCATAATTTTTCTATAGGATGCAAACTAACAGAGGTTTGGGCCTGGACCAATTCCGCAAAGTCAGAATTTCAGAATTTTTCTATAGAAGTCAGAATATGGAAATTTTACTACAGGAAGCAGAATAACAAAGGTTTGGGGCCAAATCCAACTCACACAGCCTGATCCCACAAAAAGTCAGAATATCAAAATTTTACTATAGGAAACATAATAACAGAGGTTTGGGGCTTAATCCAATCCCGCAAAGTCAAAATTTCAAAATAAACATATCAAGCTACAATTAATATACATATATAAATTACAGGGCTAAATTGGTTTGGTGTACATATAGCATTCTCATGTGTAAGAATATCATGACATAACTGTATTAACAAGTACTGCACTGATTGGTCATTTATGAATATTGTATTTGCTTATAGTAAATAATATATAATCAATAATAAATTGTAACATGAGTGACATGCAACTGTATTGCTGACAATAGAGGAAACAATCCATATGAAAAAGCATGACGAATGACATCTTAATTGGCTTCATCAGGGTATTTCAGCAGAGTTTTCATTCCTAAGATCCAACAACAGTAGTCATATACTTGAAAAAACATAGTTAGAAATGAATAAGAGAAGCTACATGGTTCAAAATAACAGGGGCGTCAGGCCAAATTGAATTGGCAGAATCACACGTACCTAAAAAATCATCAACACAAACCAATCTTGTCAGGTATGTGCTAGTTAAGAATATGGACGGGCCGCCATCACATGGGCTTTGGGCCAGAACAGTGTCTGTTTGGGTTGCCTGGGCGTGGAGTACAAAAGGCAGAAGGCACCAGTCAAGAGGATATGGAATCAATTATTCAGAGAAGCTACGGCTGCTACTGTTCTTCTTCCTCCCCAAGCTTCTCTTGCTCCTCTCCGGATCCTCCTCCGATTCTTCTACTCTACTCTGCTCCCCTGTAATCTCTTGCTACTGCTTCGAGGTCTCCCTTTCCCTGAGATCCTGTACCAATTTATACTCGATCCTACCATTCGTGTGAGAATTTGTGCTTGTGCTAGTAATCCATGGAGAGGGTTGCTAACAATATGGTATCAGAGCCACCGGTCCTTTCGGACGCCGCGCTCGAGGAGCTGAAGGTCCTCCTCGATTGGCAGAGGAAGATGTTCTGTGAAGGCCTGGACGAACTCTTCGCCAAGTGGGATGCACGGGTTGCTCAATCCGGCGCCTGTACAAGCGGGGGCTCGGACGTCCTCAACACTGCGGTGGCTCAGGAGGTCACCCCCAACCTCGACCTCGCCGTGGCTGCGACCTCGACCGCCGACGCCGAGCCCGACGACATCAACACCAGCGCGCTCACAAGGTGTTCGACGAAATTCCCGAACCGCGTCAACGACGTCTCCATGCCAGCTCCGGCGTGCACCGTCGCCACGGAGGTCCTCTCCAACCCTATCGATGCCGCTGCTGCCACCTCGACCTTCTGCGTCGACCCCAGTGCGTCTCCGACGAACCAGACACCACTGCTGCGTGTCCGACCACAAATACATGGCAAGCCGGCACCAAGCCTCCGCCGCAGCCACCACCCAGCGACAAGGAGCTCTACCTCGACCCCATCCTTGCAGCCGATGCGACCTCGGCCATGGGGCATCAACCTGGGCACCATCCACATCGGCGTGCCCATCACCTGCTCGACGAAATGCCCGAGCGTCTTCATCGACATCACGGCTCCTGCTGCGGTGTACGCCACTGCCGAGGATGTCATGTTGGACGTCTTCCATGCGCCATCTGGTATCCTCGCCACTGCATGCATCGGCATCATCCTCTTCGACGGGCCTGACATCATTTCGGACGTTGGTTTGCCTGCGTACTAGATGGACGTCCTGGTGATGTTGGAGACAAGTTGTGAGGTGAGTGCAGTGAATCCATGGTTGTTCTTACTGGATTGGGTTGAGCTGCAACCATGGCCACTACCTACAAACCTAAAATGCATCACTGATGGCCCGTTGCTACGGCCTTTACCATGGCCATCCTTCTGCTACTACAAAACTGAAGAGCACTCCACGTTATTGCTGGACATGTATGCAATTTCCAGTTCTGAAATATTGTATATGTCCATTGCTAGACTGAACTTGCAGTGTGAGCATCTTGTTCCCTTGCTTGAGTTACTGGTATTGTTGGCGCACGACTCAATCCAGATTTACTTACATAAAGAAGCATCTCCAACACATAGAGATTTCAGTGGTGATAGAGAGGAAACATTGGAATATCATCGTGGAAAGCTGCAGTTTTCAGTTGGGCTAGTGCAAGTATCAGGTTCAAGCAGCTTGAAACTGGGGTTTCTGATGATGTTAACTATGCTATCTCGACTGTCAACTGAAGGAGATTGTGCAATGCTGCTGAAGCAACCTTGGCCGCCACCTGTTGTTTATGTACAAGCTAGAGGAGGTGCAATTATGGGTCACAGATATGCAAGAATCATCATGTCGTTCAGAAAATATGGGAATTGCAAGATGAGAAAGGCGAAGGACCCGTACCAGTTTTGTCGGCGCAATTACTCCGAAGTGTTCTGCAAAGTGAAACAATTTATTAGATTACTCATATCAGTGTGTGTTGGCATTGCTACACAGCATGTGGCTGCTGGTTTAACCTCTGGAGCTAATCAAATGTACATTCATAGCAGCAGCAGAGGCGTGGTGGTGATATCTCTTTGTGCTATATGCTTAGTTAAGCACAGGGTGGTTCTATCCAAGACATTGATTCAGCTGACTCTATGGCCATCACTCATTCTTATGCATGTTGTAAGAGATAGTCTCAGATCGAGGCCGATACCCTGGACTTGCTTCAATTGTTGGCAGTTCCGTGGTGTGTTCATCATGTTCAAACCTCAACACCAAGCTGGCTTTTTCACATGTCATCTCGATGATGACTACATGCAATTTACAGAAGGTGATGCTAGTATGGCAATCTCCATCCATGTTAATAGAATTTGGATCGTGAAGGAACTCAAGCATGATGAGAATTTGGTTAACATTGGGATTTCTCAGATTGCATTTGTTCGTGGGTGTTGCAAGCTTATTCACAGATTCAGAGATAAAGCAAGAATGGAAGCAGTATCATGCAGTTTCCAAGGGGAGTTTATTTTCAGCACAATCATGCAGCACACACGAGACATGTCTAAACTGCTGCAAATTCCTGCTGAAAGAATGGGTATTCGTGATATTGCGGCGACCTTTCTTATGCTGGAACTAGCAAAGGATCCTGAACTGAATGAACCATGGGAGCTGGGAGGTGCTATACAGGTTGAGCATCATGTCAGTGTGTTTGTCCTTGCAGCTTCAGAATCGTTGATGTTCATCACTGTACAAGGCACAATGATGCTAAAGCAGTCAAGGCTATGTGAGCACCTTAACCTGCAAGAGCCTTGGGATCCTGGTGGTTTCAGCATAGCGGCTTGGGGGCAAGCCGCTTTTCAAGGAGAGGGGAATGTCAGGTATGTGCTAGTTAAGAATATGGACGGGCCGCCATCACATGGGCTTTGGGCCAGAACAGTGTCTGTTTGGGTTGCCTGGGCGTGGAGTACAAAAGGCAGAAGGCACCAGTCAAGAGGATATGGAATCAATTATTCAGAGAAGCTACGGCTGCTACTGTTCTTCTTCCTCCCCAAGCTTCTCTTGCTCCTCTCCGGATCCTCCTCCGATTCTTCTACTCTACTCTGCTCCCCTGTAATCTCTTGCTACTGCTTCGAGGTCTCCCTTTCCCTGAGATCCTGTACCAATTTATACTCGATCCTACCATTCGTGTGAGAATTTGTGCTTGTGCTAGTAATCCATGGAGAGGGTTGCTAACAAATCTACACCGAGGTTACCAACAAATCTGATGCAATTCAACTGAAGGAGGTGCTGCAAGAAGTTACCACTAACCCGGCTGGTAATCAATGGGTCAGGAAGGAGGATGCTACAGGGCCTAAAGATGAGTTCCGATCACCTAAAAAGCCCAAGCTGAATGATAGCAAAACACAACAAACAAATGCACAAGGATCAAGTAACTTCAACTCTGCTCCTTCAAAGCTTATGGCAACTGCCCAGAGGACTTATGCTGCCCTTGTGCCAGAAATTGGCCCTATTGAGGTAGAGGGAAAAGGAAAAGATACTGAAATGGTGACTGTGGAGGAGGACAGTGTGAGGATGACATTCAGATATTGGGGGATATGGTGCTTCCTGGAAGTGAAGCTCTAAAACCTTGGTCAATCAAGCTCTGGGATGCAATTCGGTGAGAACAACAGGAGGTTATGGGCAATGCAATGTAACACTGATGTATCTGTGATGATTAATGAGTATGGGTCAAATATGGTGAAGTCCAAATTTGATCCACTCACTGCTATTGAGGCAAAGCTAGCAATCGATAAAATAATTGAGGAGGGAGGTAAAATCTGCAGCTCTGACATTCTGGCTAAAGATTAAAGAAACAATCATAGCTGAAGTGAAGACAACTGAGGACAGAGCACAGTCAATGAGTCCTGTGGGGGGCACACAAGAAGAAATCATGGGAGATATATCAAGCCAAGAAGATGACAAGGGTGTTGATGTAGTGGTACAGAATGTTCCAAGAGGGCCTGAGGAAGACATGCGTGAAGCTCATCGGGAAGAAGTGGGTGTGGAAAGTGAAATGGAGGGTGCCAACTGCCAACACAGAATCTGAGTCGACCAACACATCTGATGCAAGAATAGAGAATGTTCCAAAGCCAAAGAGAAAACCAAGTCAGAAAAAAGTGACTGATCCCAATCTGATCAGAAAAAGTTCAAGGTTGATAGGGCAATACGGCAAGGTTGCTGACCGTGCTGAGGAGCTAACAAAGAAGAAAAATCTGGAAGGTAATAATCTATCCAAACATAATTCATTTTCTGCTCTAGAAGATCAAGTTGTTCTTGCAAAGTCTGTTGATATTGGGGTAAAAATCAATATCGACGATATGGAAAAAATAATTATTATCAAAGACCTGGAAGTAGCTAGGAATAACTTGATTAAAAAAATGGAATAAAAAGATAAGGAGGAACCTGAAGCTCAAGAGAATAACCCCCCTTCCCCTCTCTGAGGAGGTTAAATATCTTGAGTGGTACTCTGAGTCTTCAAATGAGGATGGATTCCAATTTGTTTCCAACAGAAAGTCAAAGAAAAAGAAGAAAAAGAAATCCTTCTGTGGAAGTAGGGACAAATACTTGGCCTCTCCTTCTGAGTGTGCCAATGAGAAAGGAGATAACTCTATTGCTAGCCTTGGAGGTAGACTCAAGAAGGGCAGAAAAAACTTAAATTTACACAATGAGAGGCCTCATATGGAATTGTAGGGGTGTGGAGAAGAAAGACCTCGGTCCCTTTCTGAAAGAATTAATGCTTGAAAACCAACTAGATTTTGTTGGAATTCAAGAGACAATGAAAAAAAAGTTTTCTGAGAAGTTCTTCAGGAAAGTTGACATACAAAAATCTTTTGCCTGGCATTGGGTGCCCTCAAGAAGTATCAAAAGAAGCCTTTTAGATTTGAGCTCTCATGGCTTTCCCATGATGAGTTCAGTGCAAAAGTGGCTGAAATCTGGAATAAACCAGTGACAGCTAAATCAAACCTTGATGTATGGATGATCAAGGACAAAAGGGTGAAACAATATTTCAAAGGTTGGGGGGATAAGAAAAAAGGAGATGATAAGAAAGTGAAAAACGACCTTCAGGAAGAGCTGCTGGTGCTTGAGAACATTGAGGAAGATCAAATTCTTGGTGCAGCCCAGCTAGCAAGAAAAACAGAGACTCAATTTCAGCTAATGAAAATTTTTGAACAAGAAGAGATTTATTGGAATGAAAGGTCAAACTGCACCTGGCTGTTGAAAGGTGACAATAACACTGAGTTTGTCCATAGAATTGCGAATGGTAAAAAAAGGAAAACTACTATTTTTTTCTCTGCAACAAGATGCTAGAGTAATTGAAGGGGATGAAATCTTCTAGCACATGCCACAGATTACTATAAGAATCTGTTTTGCCCTTCTGATTCTCCAAGCTTTAACCTGGATCACTCTTGTTGGGAGGAACATGAAAGAATGTCAGAAGAAGACAATGAACATCTGTCTAGGCCTTTTTCTGAAGAAGAGATCAAGGCGGCAGTGTTTTCCATGGGGAAAAACACTGCACCTGGTCCTGATCACTTGCCAATTGAATTCTACCAAAAATGTTGGGAGATAATAAAACATGACATGGTGGCCTTATTCGATGATTTTCATAGAAATAAATTGGACATAAGCAGATTGAATTATGGGATGATTACACTTCTCCCTAAGTTGAAAGAAGCTAATAAAATCTAGCAATATCGCCCAATCTGTTTGTTAAATGTAAAATACAAAATCTTCACAAGAGTGTTAACCATCAGATTGGAGAAGTTTATGGATAGAATCATAAACAAATGTCAAAATGCTTTTATCAAAGGGAGAAATATTATGGATGGCATTATGTGTTTACATAAGATCATTCATGATACTAAAGCAACGAAGTTAGATGCGATTGTGTTAAAACTTGATTTCGAAAAAGCTTACGATAAAATTAGCTGGGATTTCCTCTTTGATTGCCTGAGAGGTAGAGGGTTTAACGAAAAGTGGTGCAATTGGATTATTGCAGTGTAACCAAAGGAATTCTATGTGTAAAAGTCAACAATATCATGGGGAATTACTTCCAAAGTGGAAAAGGAGTGAGACAAGGGACCCCTTGTCTCCTTTCCTGTTTAATATAGCAGCTGATACGCTTGCCAAAATGATTAATGTAGCTCAAAGAAACAATTTGATAACAGGCTTGGTGCCTCATTACATTGAAAAAGGGATAGTAACTATGCAGTATGCAGATGACACAATAATCTGCCTGGAAGAATCTCATGACAATGCCCTTAATATGAAGTTAATGTTATATCTATATGAGGCTATGTCAGGGGCTAAAAATAAATTCCAGAAAAGTGAGCTTCTTTTAATTAAGCATGATGACTTAAGAGCTGCCGAGTATGCAGACATGTTCAATTGTGCAATCGGGAGCTGGCCAATTAAATACTTGGGTGTGCCTGTGTCACACACAAGACTGCATGTCGTTGACTGGACAGCTCTCGAAGGGAAGTTAACTAAACGGTTGGATGGTTGGCAAGGTGGGTCACTGACAAGTGGTGGGAGGAAAATTCTCATTGACTCTAGCTTAACAAGTATCCCAATTTATCATATGTCCATGTATCTTCTTCCAAAAACAAATATCAAAAGAATGGATGCAATAAGGAAAAAAAAATTTGGCAAGGTTGTAACATCCGGGATGTTAATTCAAGCCCAAAAAATAGAATCGGCCAGTTGTTCGGCCCATGGGCCGGGCCCATTGGGCCGCAGTACTGTAGCGCTAGGGCACTGTATCGATGCTACTGTAGCGCCCGGGCACTGTAGACGCGGAATACTGTAGCTGCGCGGTACTGTAGCATCTCGGGTTAGACCCATACTGGAAATCGACCAGGAGCTAGACCAGCTTAAATACTCAGTCCAGGGTGCAGTAGTAACCGGGTTAATTTTTTTACGCGAAGCGAGGACGAAAGCGTAAGAGTTGCTGCTGTGAGGTGGGGTCCGCACTGTAGGCGTACGGGCCTGGAGCCGTACTCTGGGCTGGGGTGTTACAAAGGTGGAGGAAAGAAACAAAAATATCACTTAGTTAAGTGGAAAATCGTTTGTAAGACTAAAAAGAAAGGGGGGCTGGGGATCAAAGGTCTCAGGAAGCTCAACTTAAGCTTACTTTGCAAATGGTGGTGGAAGCTAGAGAATGAATCTGGTATATGGCAAGAAATTGTGAAGAAAAAATATATTGGAGGAAGTTGTGTCTCACAAATAAAGCATAACCATAGTGACTCACCTGTGTGGGCAGACCTGCTTAAAGTAAAAGAGCTCTATCTGAGTGGTATAGTGATGGTGATTGGGAATGGGGAGAAAACTGATTTTTGGAATGATAAATGGTGTGGTTCTTTCACACTGAAAGAGAGATTCCCTGATCTGTATCAAGTGTGTAATCAAAAAAATGTTATGTGGCCCTCTTGGCTGGCAGACACTGGGGCTATGATGCACAAGGTGGCTAGACGAAAATTTACAAAATAAATATAGAGAACTAAGGGACATGCTGCTGTCATTCATCTTAACTGATAGTAAAGATATGGCAAAATGGTGTTGGGAAAGTTCAGGGAAGTTTTCAGTCAGTTAGATGTATGACAAGTTATGCACTGAGGAAAAAGATCCTCGATTTGATATAATTTGGAAAGCAAAAATTCCCTTGAAAATTAAAATTTTCATGTGGCTGATGTTTCAAAATGCTACTCTAACTAAAGATAACATCACAAGGAAAAAATGGAAAGGCGATACAAAATGCCCCTTCTGTGAGCAGCAAGAAACCATAAGCCATTTGTTTTTCAGATGTGAGGTAGTTAAGTATGTCTGGAGTTTGGTTGCAATGGTAATTGGGGTCAATTGCAGACCAGAAAATATTGACCAATATATGGCCTGGATGAGTCATTAAAAAAAAACTCGACCTGCTGGGGGTAAGACAGCCCCCGAGCATTGCAATTAAGAAGAAGACCTTCTCACGCAGGTTGAGAAAACCCCCGAACCCCTACCCCACCCGTACACAGAGGCAACGTAGCCCATGTGAGACGACCAACGACCTGGGCCGGGCCTTAGACCTGTGCTTTGGATGTGGGACAAATGAGGGAATTTTTTTAACCTCAACCTGAAATTCGCTCCCATCAAGAATCGAACTCAGGACCTGAGGAGTGCTACTGAGACCACTTAACCAGTTCAGCTTGGGTGAATCATTAGATTCCTGGTTGGAAAAAAAATCTTCATGGTTGGCTTATGTGGCATTTTGTGGGCCATATGAAAGCTTAGAAATAGAGTTTGCTTCGAAAAGAAATATGTTATCGTTTGTTATGCTGGTTCCTTTTTGAAATGTTGGGCAGGTCTACAAAAGGAAGAAGATGCTGCGGCGCTGGCAGAAGGTGCGGAGGCGCTGAAACAGGCGGCGGGGCGGTCGACCATCACCCCAAGCAGCTGACAAGAGCAACTGGCGGTACCAGCAGGCCAAGTACCAATGGACAGGATGAAGGCAACTGACGATACAAGGAGCATCAGATCAAGCAGCAATAGTCTGGAGAGCGTGTTAGGCAGGAGCAGGTTCGATCCCCTGTGCGGGCAATTATTGAATGGAGGGCCGTTTAAGCTAGTCAATCCGGAGTTGGGACTTGGGAGTTTGGAGTGCTTGTCGGGTAGTCCTGCACACTATCCGGCAAGCACGGAAGGCTAGTACTCCGTACAAAAATACTCCTTTATTTTTGACGTAGTTTTTTCATTTCAGGTTGAACCTCTAAAACTAGTTGTGATTTCGTTATGCAAAGTAATAAAATCCCAGCGCTTTGCCCTGTTCTGCAAAAAAAAGTACATGCTTCTGCAACTCTGATATTTTCTTTCTTTCCATGCTATAATACTCTTTCTAGGTAAGAGCCCAAATTCTGATTTCACGTTTTTCTGCTTAAGCATGTCAGGCTCAAGCAGTATTAAGGCTTGTTGAAGGTTGTAGTATGATCGCATAAGTAATAACATAGCATAAATCCTTTAGTCCCTGCAAATCAAACTGCCAAAACATGAGCACTTGACATAAGAACCACATTCTATTTGCACGTTTCCTTTACTAACCGCTTGTCCACACTCTGGAGCGCCCCAGCATCCATTTTCATTAGGAATATAACATGTTTTCCTTTGACTAGAATGTAAACAACTCCATCCTCCAAACAATTAGCATATCTCCTTTTTTTACAGTTTAGGGGGAACATCAAAGCTTTCATTCAAACTCAGAATCCCATGTTCGAACACATCCGGTACATCACAGCCACATATATATAGGAACACAGTAACAATAAGGACGAGCAACAAGACTTAGACAAACAAAGGTGCCAACACATTATATCGCCCAGAAGTCTCTTGCAAGCTCTAATACATCTACTAGGAACAAAACGGGGAAAAAACAAATGGACATGAGGCAAGCGCCAACAGGAATGATTTACAGCACCCCCTTTATGCTGTAAAAGGAACTGAATTGTATGGACTTGTGCTTCCACACCTTGAGCCTTTCATCGCTGCCCCTGCCTACCTCAACTCCGGTTAGGACTACAACCTCATCTTCAACTTCCCAATCATCCATGCTGGCTGACTTCCATTCAGAGCACCTAACTTCAAAGGCTTTAGCAATGCAAAATCTGCCTGAGCCCAGGCTTACGACCCAAGTCCTCGTTGCCGACCAATTCTCCGGCGTGACAAGGTCCTGCCAGACATATTGCAACTTTGGTGGCTGGTCCATGGCCATGGCAGTGAGGTCCGACGTCCCACACAGGTTGTAGTGTTGGCTGCCCGAGGATAAGCCCAGCCAGAGGTTGAGGTCAGGGACATACTCGGCTCTGCCCTGAAACGGCAGAATCCAGGGGCCCGCATACCTCCATTGGCGCTCCACCGTGTCGAAGCAGTAGGTACCGATCCCCTCAGGTACAGAAGACAAGCAGATGGTGCGGCCTCCGTCGACCACCGTGTAGGAATAGATGAAGCGGGCAGGATCGTACCTGGGGGCACCGATGTAGGGTGGCGGTGGAAGAGGCTCCCACCGCCACCTGTACTCCTCGGAGTTGCAGGATCTGAGGACGCGGAAGCAGGAGGGGTTGGCGCCCAGCTCCAACTGTGGGGCCTTGTGGATAACGTAGAGGTCTTCTTCCTGCTCATGGGCATCAGGACGGACGATGGAGAACGAGATGGGGTCGACTCCGACTTCATCACGGAGGGAGAGCAAGGGGTCGATGGTTTGCTTGTCGGCATCACAGAGGATGGCGTCGCCCATCCGGTTCAAGCAGATGACCTTGTCCTCACTGCTGCGGGGGCTCAACAACCCCAAAAAAGGCAGCTTGAAGATGACAGCCTGATCAATATAGAACGGACGGATCTTCAGGCACGGTGCCGGCAGCTCTTGCAACCTGTCTAGCATCGGCTGCTCATCACCACCACCAGCAGTGTTGTCCTGTGCTTCAGCTAGCAGCGGCACCACTCGTGCGTCGGCTCTTGACAGGTGGAAGAGATGCTTGGAGACATCCAAGCGGTGCAGCGTGTATATGCCGGCCGTGTAGTTCTCCTTCACGACATTCACGAACCGCCGGATCATCCTCTCCCCTCCAAGACTTGGTCTTCTCGATCGATGTGAGACTAATTCAGAGTTCCCCTACTCTGCCTTGTGCGATCTGATTGATACTCGAAACAAGAAAAGAAGAAAAAAAGACAGTTTTTTGAGAGATTGAGATCAAACGGCAGATTGAAGGAGGGTGAAGAGATGGATGGTACCTCCAGACAGCTTATCCTCGTACAGGAGGGACGCCCGCCTTGAAGAACGTGAGCTAGCGTCAACGGAGCTCAAGCAGACGAGCGGCGGCGGCGGCCGGGGAGACGCAGCGAGATTGGGATAACATCTAGGGCTTATAGTCTTGCCATCCCTTTATCCAGAACGTTCGCTCATGTGTTTGGGCCATGAGCCGCGCAGATGTCAATTGCGGGCTTTAGTGGGCCGGTAGACAATATGAGCCCTTTGAATTTCCTGATATAGCATTATTCTTTATTTCAGCTTTATTTCTCTCAAAAGAAAAATCAGCTTTATGTTCACAATCTTGCTTTGAATCACTTGAGAGTTTCACAACGTGTGAGGTGAGAAAATTGCAAACGAGTCACACAATTTGTTACAAGACGCAGATGAAGTCATAAACCACCGTCACGACACTACTCAGTTGATTTGATTACAACATGAAGGGTTGACAAAAAGATGTTAATAACCTTTCCTTCACTTGATAGTATAGGATAAGTCCTATAAAACAAAACTAAAGCACATAATGATTGTAATACATACAACATGTATTTTACATAGGCAAAATTACTTATTTTTTCGTGCTTTAGCAAATGCATGACATATTTGCCTACATGACCGTTATTCTTTGCTCACATGTCATCCTAATACGTGTTGTTATACATGTTTTTGACTTTGCATCTATGTAATAAATTGTGTGATCTAATTGATCAGTTTTTAAGTTGTGTGACTAAAATGCACCTACCTCACAAGTTGTTGCACCATCGATTTAATTTACTCATCACTGAATGTGGTCTATAATGGCATAATGGGTAACAGACTATATTAAAAAAAAGACATAATGGGTAACCGTATGCCAAAAAACTTGACGTTGTCATGTACATATTGCTGGATTGTGAAGTACAGGGAGGACAGATTGTGAATTTTTTTTTCTTTTGTTGGAAAACTACCGTGCGGGAGTTCTCCACCAACATTTCTCATTGCAACTGAAGAAACAGTTTCTGTTACATGGGTGCAGCGCGGGCACTAGATAGGACAGCGGAAAGGAGAAACAACTACTATCTAATTGCATCCACGTTGATAACGCACCAGTCTTCCGAGGTTGTATGCTTAGGGTAGGGCTGAAAACGGAATAGATAATATCTGACCAACCGACTGTCGAATTGGAATAAAATCAATATGGGTAAACACGGGATGCATTAATAATTAGCCGACACTATCTATGTCCGAATTCAAGTCCGAAAATAATAACAGGATAGGATATGAGACAAGTGGTATCCGTTCCGAATACGAATATCATGTGATCTGAGGAAATTTATAACGATTATAAACCAAATAACATAGTGTAAAATCGTGAGATTAACATAAATAAGAGTCAAAATAATCTTGATCATGTATATCAATGATTAGTATGTCCTTTATTACTTCAACTGGTTCTCTATCTTTTGATTTTTCATCCTTGCAAACTATACGATAATATCTGTGTCCGACTCCGAATCCGAACAAAGAATACGGGACATAGTATGAGTACAAATAACTATCCGGTAGTATACGCTATGACTCTGAATCCGAGTAAGAAAATATCAGATAAGATACGAATGAGCACTACTAGCCAGTATCCGATCTGTTTTCACCCCTAGCTTAGGGATAGCTTTGCTCGTACAATCCAGATAGACATGTTTCTTGGAGAAGTTGAGCAATGCCAGGCAAGTTCACGTTCAGAGACCTTCCAGTTTCTAAAGCTAGCCTTTTAATTTTAGATTTAGATTCTAACATATAGAATCCACATCTAAAGTTAGATTCTGATTTGATTTTGGTAAACTGCTTTAAAATTATTCATATCTTCCCTCGTGAACTGATTTTATGCCAAAGAGTTGAAAGCAAAAGAATTTACAATTGTAAACAACCAATTTTTCAGTTTGCCCCACAAAACGGCAACAGGCGTGCTCCGCAAGCATTCTAAACGATCTACAATATAAGTGGTTCTAACGATCGAGCTAAGCATCATAATTCAAAAATTGTTTTTAAGCGATTACAGCATCAGTTTATTACAGCAGGACTTCAAAGGCTTGCTTTTGTGCAGTAGTGTTATTGTTGCTCAACGTCTTGGTTTTTGGGCCCTATTCGTTTTCTTTAGGCCTAAATTTAGATCTATCACATCAAAGAGAATATTACTATTTGAGAGTATTAAATAAAGTGTAATTATAAAAAAAATTGACAGATGAGTGCTAATTTACGAGATGGATCTAATAAACCTAATTAATCTATGTTTTGCTACAATGATGCTACAGTAACATCGTCTAATCACGACTTAACTACTTTCGCGAATTAGCCTAGAGGTTCTGCAATTAGTTTTGTAATTATACTTTATTTAATATTTTTAAATAATAAAATTTTTTTAATGTGACAAGTCTAAATTTAAGTCTAGAGAAAACGAATAGGCCCTTGTCTTCTCCATCATGTCGTCCACTTCAGCGCGCCCACCCGCTTTGTGCAGGATCCTCCAACGCAGCATGAGCGACACTGGTTTATACACCACAGCCTGAGGTGAGGTGAAGATAGCATCACGAAAAACGTATGAGCCGAGCATAAGAAACCCAGTAGATAAAACATAAGGCTATTGTGGTTGTAATTGCTATTTTGCATTGTCAGATCTATTAATTCTCGTAAATTTGTGGGAGTGTGTGGCCACCTATAAGTGTCCCTTTTCACAACTTGCATCACTCACTGCCCTTCCCCTTCTACTTCTTTTTCTTAAGTTGATCTGCAGTAGGGATTATGTCTTTAAAGAGGATCCAAGTAAAGAAAAATACTTTCAAAAGAAGCTTTGGAGTCCCACGTCTCCATCATTCTTGAATCTGTTACGCCCTCAAAAGTAAGATGTTTGTACAGGGGTGATGTTGTGAAGTTACTGTATGATGTCTGGAGTTTCTGTCAGTCTAACCAGGTTCGTCATTTCTAGTAGGCTCTCCCATTCTGATCTCTTGTTCAGAGACGGAGCATTGTTATGACCAAAGATGGCCATGCCCCCCTTGCAAAATCATTCAAGATCCATCAATGCTCTTGTTCACCAAAATTCTTCTGAATGAAAGGTTGATATCATCATTTGAGATAATTTCGGCTACTGTCAAGTTTTGTTGGTTACAAATCTTAAACAGGTTGTTGAATTTGACAAGCTAAGGGTCTATCCACAATCAAGTCAGAATCTGGTTTTGTCTCCCTTTCCAATAAGATATACTCCCTCCGTCCCTAAATGTAGGGCTTTCTAGCATTCAAACACAAAAATAGTCAAGATGTTAAAAGACCGGCACTCATTTTACTTCAACACATCCCTCCACCAACACTCCCACCAACCACAAAATTTGTCTTATTCTCAAAACATCCTACATTTAGGGAAAAATTCGAATCCCAAAACGCCCTATATAAAGGGACGGAGGGAGTAGCAAGCATCGGATTGTGTATTGCTTGATATTATGGAGACTCTCCAAAATTGAGAGCCTCCTTCTCTCTCGCTGCTATCAAAGCCTTTACCATGCATTCAGATATTTTGTTTTAAGTAATCTACAACAAAAATCATCATTTCCTCCTTCTAATTTGAAAATTTTATGTGGACAGCAGACACACAATCATAATTCTTGTGTCAGTAAAGCCTAACCCTCCATTCTCTTTTGGGTTAGCCAGGGTGTCCCATTAGTTGAGCATATGGTCCTCCGGTTGTCTGGATCCTTTTATGAATTGGTTCAGGTACCAAGTATTTCCCCATGTGATATATGTTGGTATTGAGCTAAGGCATGATTCTATTAGTGTCAATCTTCCTCCATACGACTGGAAAGTACATTGGCATATACACCTTTTTTTTTCCCTTTGGTACCCACAAAAACCAGTTTAGATTAGGATGCTCTCGTGACTCGTGAGCCGATTGAACGGAAGAAAATCGGTTGCCTTTGTCTTCAATTGGTTGGCTCTACACCAAGGTGAATCGATTGCTTGTAAACCCTGCTCGTGAGCCGATTGCTTGTTCCTATTAGGTGAATCGAGGGTCAACTGCCTCTACACCACTCATTAAGGAGTGGAAGCTCCAAAAGACCATTAGTAAAAAGGAAGCTCTCCAATGCGGCAATGCCACTACTAACACGTGTATTTATTTCTCAATGCCAAAACCTTCATTTCAGGCCAAAATAGACCAGGATTTGTGACCATTTTGCCCCTGCCTTGTGTTTTCATGTAAGGAGCCCAAAAATTCAAAAAAAAGGAAACATTTATTTTTCGACTTAAAAAACAGTGAAAATTGCAAATAGTTTAATTTTTCACCTGAAAATTCTAATGTGCTCATTTAGTAATTTCAGAAATTTGAGAAAAATGGAAATCGTAATTCCTGAATCGAAAACAGCTTCCTTGCATCTCCGGCTGCTTCTTCAGGTACAGCCGCAACAGCTTCCTCCGTCCATGGGACCATGGCCCGAGCAGCTCGAGCCCGCGTCTGACTCTCCCCGCCCCCGCGCGCTGGTCGCGCCAAGGTACAGCGACGAGCAGTTCGAGTCCGTGAACCCTCCCCCCCCCGCGCTAGTCGCGCCGAGGGCCTGTAACAACGTTTTTCAAAGAGCAAAACGATGAACAACGTTTTTTTAGAAAAGAGAATATATTAATTCCAGACTCTGCATCGAATGATGTATATAGCTATTTATTATTACAATCATCATGAAAAAAAAAAACAAAGAACGCTTTAACTCCCAACTTCCAATCCTAAATGGGAGCGTATCCTATGGAAACCAGCCTATCTGTGCAAACTATAGAAACTCCAATCCTGTCCACAGATCGCGCATCCGATGGCTCGCTCTATAGGTGGGATCTTTTTGCACTTAAGCCCCCCCACCATTAGCTTTGCTAATCACATTTTTCTCCATAACCCCCTGCTTTCCAAGCCACAGGACCATGCAGGACCAGATTGGCACGAGGCGGTTAGTTTCCAATCGGAGTAGCGCCGGCGCCTGCAGTCCATCGACGCCGCGTTTCTCCGCGCCTGGCCGCGCCGTCGTGCGGGAGGCGATTCGTCGCCGCCTGGAGTTGCCGCGTGCAGCTCAAGTTGCCTTCCCGCCTTCCCCGCAGCGTCGCCCCTTCGCCGTGCCGCCGCCGCGGAGTCACTGAGAGAGGAAGCAGTGCGCCGCGCCGCGCCGTCGCCGTTGACGGGGTTGGGGAAGCAGTGCGCCGCGCCGCCGCCGTTCATGGGGCCCGCCGCGCCGGCCGCGTCGTCCGCAGCGCCAGGAGGAGGGCGACCAGCCGGAGAGCCAAGAGGGCGAAGAGCCGCGTAGTCCTGTGGCTTGGAAAGCAGGGAGTTATTGGGAAAATGTGATTAGCAAAGCTAATGGTGGGGGGGGCTTAAGTGCAAAAGATTCCACCTGTACAGGAGCCATCGGATGCACGATCTGTGGACAGGATTAGAGTTTCTATAGTTTGCACAAGTGTGCTGGTTTCCATAGGATGCGCTCCCTTCCTAAATACATGTAACCCTAAATGCTTGATGATGTTCTAGTCTCTATAACCATTAAAAACAATGCACAACGTGAACACCAGAATTTGGGGGTAGGAATAACACTGAATTATACGTAGCTGGATCCGAAGATCAGAGGTACAACAATTGGGGGTAGACAATTGGGGGTAGAA
This sequence comes from Eragrostis nindensis, assembly GCA_012490785.1. Classification (NCBI taxonomy): domain Eukaryota; kingdom Viridiplantae; phylum Streptophyta; class Magnoliopsida; order Poales; family Poaceae; genus Eragrostis; species Eragrostis nindensis. The sequence continues at coordinate 40,406 of JAAXCT010001687.1, forward strand.
GAGATAGCAGAGGGGAATTTCAAGGAAGAGGATTTTGTCATCGATGCTCAGCGTTCTCTCCCGGAAGAAGTCTAATTTGCCTCCCTCAATTCTCATAAGAGTTGCAACTTTTACCTCTAATTACAAAACCGGTTAACTGACTCTCTGAACTCATATATCCGGTGCAAGTCACCTCTCTGAACGGTATTGAGAGCAGTTTTGTCCGACATGGCGTGGCTCCACTGCCACGTCACCTCTTCTCTCTCCCTTTCTTTCTGTTTCTTCCTGCTGAACACTGACAATTCATCCAACACATGGCAGCGCGACGTGATTGACCCTGGCCGGGGTGGGCAGAGACGGCTAAGCATGGCGAGAGCGGAGCGCTGACGCATAGGGACGGCGACACGCATTGGCTCACGGGGTGAGCGGAGGAGGCGGCGCGTGGTCGAGCGGGGCCGTCAGGCGGGCAGGTGAATGCGGGCCGAATGCTCGATCGAGGTCGCGATGGCCGCGGACCGCCGCAAGGAGCCCGGGTTCGGGAAGGCGCCAAGCTTGACCCTGGACACGATGCGGCAGCCCATGGTGCTCGCGGCGACGGTGAGCACCCACGGAGCGCAGTTGGTGACTGTGGCGGCGTCCGGACAGTCGTTCCCGGCGCTGATGCTAATGAAGACGCCCGACACGACGGCGGAGAAGCTCTCGACGGCGATGGAGACGACGTCGACGCCATCGTAGAAGGGCAGGTGCGCGCGGGGGGCCATCCCGAAGGCCGTGTTGAGGTTGGTCCTGAGCACCCTGACGCCGCCGACGAAAGGCGCAGACGGCGGGTGCTGGACGTGTGCGTGCCGTGCTCGCCGGGCGTCGCCCTCCCCCATGCTGCGCCCCGCCGCCCACGCACCCGTCCCCGCCGCGCTCACCCTGGCGCTGCTCGGACAACGAGGACGCGTTCGTGCGGCGCTTGGACGAGGAGCTGCGCCTGGACAACGAGGCTGGGCCGCTTCAGCACTTCCTTCTGGGCCGCTCCCGCCATTGTTTCTGGTAGCCCTTCCCAAGTAACTCTCACTTTAGTTCCTCAAAAAACGTAACTCTCACTTTAGTGGTAGCAGAATTGCCCTTCTTGACAAGACGTCGTTCCACGATTTTCAGAGGCACTGCAGTAGTGATATCCAGGGCCACTCATGGTGGAAGTTCACTGTATACAGAAGTATAATCAGCAGTGAAGGGCTTCAGTTGAGACACATGGAAGACCGGGTGAATTTGACTTGCAGTTGGCAGTTCCAGTTTATAAGCTACTGCCCCAATCTTCTCTAGAATCTTGAAAGGCACATAGAATTTGTAAGCTAACTTAGGGCAAGGTCTCTTCACCAGAGAGTTTTGAGCATATGGTTGGAGCTTGAGAAGGACTTGTTCTCCCACAATAAAGGTCCTTGCAGAGCTGGTCAGCTGGATGTATCAGCATAGTGTTTCATCCTAGTTTGAGCCTTTGAGAGATTTTCTTTCAATGATTCCAAGAAGAATTGCCTTTCTTTCAGAGTATCCACTACTGCATTGTTGTCAGAAGTGTGCAACTGAGGAAATAGCCCTGGTGAAGGATCTGTTCCATATAGAGCTTTAAATGGTGTGCACTGCAGTGCTGAGTGGAATGATGTATTGCACCAGAGTTCAGTAAGTGAGAACCATTTTATCAAGTTCACTTGTCTTAATAGGATGCATATTCATTGTTTACCTATCCAATATGGCCATCGTGTTTGGAGTCAGACTAATGGTCAAGTGCAATATAGCATTCAAAACTTGATCAAACTCTCTTCATGTGACATGCAGAGCTCATACGTGGTCAAGACCTAAGAATATGGGGTGAGAGGAGGACCAACCTGCAGGTAGGTTCTGCCGACAGGAAGCTCTAGCTTCCCTGGGCAGATGAGACCAGGACAGCTCATGTTTAAAGATGTGTAGACAAATACATCTCCCACTAATCAAAAGACGAAGTTTGGACATAAAAAATGCGAACAATATACTAACATGAGATGGGCTCATGCCACAATTTCAGACCAGTAAGGCTTGCAATAGGTTACACACTTTTAAAACTTCTCAAACTGAAGTACAATGTTCAACTGTGTATGAGCATGGTTGTTGGGCACAATCATAAGCAAACCTCAAGGGAAAACAAAAAGGTAATAAGTCAATTTTAAGTTTTCAATTTAAACACAAGGGCTGTGAACACACAAAAATTATAATGCATCAGTTTCAACTGTAAACACAAGGATGGAAGAGGCTGTGGGCAAACAAAATATATAATAATGCCTTAAAAGGGAAATATACTTGCAAGCAAGCATCGAGATACACAAGCAGCACAGGAAATACAGCACTTGGCGCAAAATACCTCACAGGAAATACAGCATTGAAACATATTATTATACAAACATATGCAGAGACCAGTGGCTCAAAGGGTGCCAACCGGAATGCCTTACATTGCGTATTTACACGGTTGCAACCAAAGGCGTCCGCCTCCATCCTCCTCCAGTCTAACGTGGTGAAGCATAACTACGTGCTGTTCCAGATAGCAGCATACTTACGATGCTTCTTATGCTTTCAGAAAACCTTTGACCAGGCGTATTAACAAGCTATTAAATAGCCCCACTAAGTTTCCTGAACTTCAGGGGCAGAAAACTGGTCGAGTCAGCATTCCTCTTGTTGCCAAAATTGCCCGGCACAACACCAACACTAATTGGTGAGATTGACGAAGTAGTGGTATTCCTCCGAAACCTCCCCATGTTCCAATATGAGAAAGGTTCATCATGTTGGCTGCTAGATCTAGGATCATGCCTTGCAAAACTTTGTGGCATCACACCGTGTTGTCTATCATGCAGATCCTGCGACAAAATTAACCGATTTTTTAATCAGGAAAGTCGATCCCAACAGCTGATCATTGTCAGCAGATGTAGGGATATCTGGATCCCAAAAGGTCACTCATACAGGAATAGACCAGTCATAATGATATACAAGGTTTCCTGTTATAATAAACACCATCTAGATTTTCAGCAGACAGGAGCTGACAATAAATCATGCAATGATTATATAAGATGGTCAATAGAACTGATTATCCTCTAGCCAGGAATAATAATGCTCAGTAACTACACTAAAATGGTTAAACTGATTTTAAGTTATAAACCATCAGCAATAGCTGTTATACTATTATACTAGTAAGTGGGTAATTCGGTGCTGTATGGTTGTTACCAAGTGTTATTTACAGTTACAAAAAAAGGCATCTAGAACATAATTAGCCGTATTGATGGATGCTCAGTAACTATAATGCCTTTGGAGTTGATTACTAGCTAGGATGATGAAGGTCTGTCTATAAAAATGGGAGGGCAGACTGATAAGGTATATAGCTTCAAATCACCATAAAATCAATAACTGGAAAAATGTTGCGCTATATGGCTGTTGCTACTTGCTAGCAAGTTTTACGCACCGTTACGAAATAGTAGACTGCTAAAAGGTGTAATTGCTGGAAGCTGATCGCTATCTATGATATGAAAATCTCACTGTCAAAATGGAAGGAGCCACGAACTGATAAACTAAAGAGCACCTAACAACAGTCAGAATCGTTCTCATACCAAGATTTTCGTCAAATACATGAACCATTATAGATAACATCATTAGATTCCATGTGGCTTTTTATTTCTACCTTAATGCTGCTCATTACTTCAAGCATAAATACAAGGTTATTGATGGAGCATTATCCTAGCTTTATTAAGCTGCTCTAGAACGAACTCAATGTCGCTACCAAACCCAAAGTGTTTTGCTAGAAATTACTGATGGTTTCTCAATGCGCAACTAGCTACCAATCAAACCCATAAAACTTCAATGAACAGACATGACAAATGTTGGTATTTCTTTAGTTGATATAGACCCCTAAATAGCTATTCATTGTCCAATGCAAGACATGTCGCTCATGTTGATCAAATGTCTGAATAACTTGATTAAGATGCTTTCATCCTTACAGTTCTCTAACATCTTTACTCTCCATAATAAAAGAAAAATTGAAGGTACAGAAAAAGACCATGGTGCAGACTCGAAAGTACATATGGCGACACAGAATTTCAAAGGAATATTCCACAACCCTGGTGCATGTGCACCTCGGTAGATCAACCAAGCGTGAGAGCGTCTACTGAAATATGAGACATCTTCATTAATGACTTGTCAGTTTTCATTACACCCTCAATTATGCTATGTCCCTAGTTTGTAGTGTGGTAAACTTTGATCAAATTTAGTCACACACTTAATGTTTCATCCAATTTTTTATTTTTTTGTAAAAGTATATTTCATCTTTCCCCGCCAAAATGACATCTCGATTCTCTTGTAGGAGTCATTTATCTTTCATAATGAGAGTGCCTTTAAAAACCTAAAGGGCGCATTTGGTTGGATATAAATTAAGGGAATGGGAATTGACGGATAGAGAACTTTAAAAATTCCACCTCGTGGAAATGGGAGTTTTAGTGGGATGATGATTGAGGAATTGGAGTTAAGGGACAAATTCCGACCAAACCCTTCACAGGGAGGGGTGATAACTGGGGGGGGGGGGGGGGGGGGGGGGGGGGGGGGTTGGGTTTGATGACTAATAAAAGATGAGTACATCTCTTCCTGCTCTTAAACCCACCTACCAGACAATGGAAATATTTTCCCTCCCAAACTCTCTCTTCGCTCACCCCACGAGCCAAACAAGGAATGGGGACTAGAAAAGTCCACTTTTGTGAGGAATGAAGTTGAATGTCTTACATCAAGTGTTCTTATGGTAACCATGTCCAAATCATGACTAGGATAAGCAGTACCTACACAAATAGAAATTTCATCATCACAAGGTTACTAAGATCCAACGGGAATTTGACAATCTGTATGGTGGCCTCCGAGCCACCTCTTGAGCATGGCCAAATGGCAATTCTCTCCACACAGAAGAGAAATATGAACGTAGGAGCCAAATGAAATTCCATACCTGCAGCTCGAGCCGCAAGCCAGGAGGCATGGGGGTGGCCGCCGACGGCCATCCGAGTCGATTGCCCAGTATACCCTCCGCTGCTGCTGCTGCCGAGCCTGATCAGCGGACTCACTGACGCCGTTTCCCCGGTATCAGAGACCGGCGTCATCGGCGGTGGCGGCGGGAGACGGAAGAACGGCGAAAGCATCGGCTGCCAGCCACCGCCAACACAACTACCAGGGACCGCGGCTGCCACGGCAGCATCCCACGCGCCGACCGGCGCGCCACCCAACGGGCGCGGGCTCCAGCGGAAGGCGCCGAACCCGGAGCTGCGCGGAAGCGGCGGCGGCGGCGTGCGGGACTCGTCAGTTGATACAGCGTCCTGGTGAGGGGGCGGAGCAGCGCGGCTGGGGAGGGGCGGCGGGCGTGGCGGTGGCGGGGGATTGGGGGTGAGATGGAGGCGGCGGATCCAGACGGAGGAGAGCGGGTCGGGGTTTGGCACGAGGTGCTGGTGGTGGTGATGGGACGGGAGCGCGGAGTTGCGGCTACCGACGGAGCTCCGGAGAGCGAGGTGCTCCGACATGGCGGGGTGGAGGAACCGCCGCAAACTGATCCGGACCAGCCCGCCGCCGAGAAGAGGAATAGCTCACTGCGTTTGCGGTTGCGAACAGAGAGAGGACAAACTAGAGTCAATAATTCAAACTGATATCCGTCAATAATTCAAACTGATATCACTAACTGACTAATTGCTCAGCACTCTTTCTCTGTCTTCAACGGTTCTATATGTCTTTTCTTTTTCAGCAACTTTTTTTCATTTTTAAGAACTACTATTTTTTTCGATTAGTACAACTCAGACATTCACGACACACGCACGCTCACACATATAAACGCACATGCACAAACCCACCCCTATGTGCATCCTCAAAACTGAGCCGGCAAATCCTCAAGACTGATGAAGTCATCATTGACGCCTCATTGTCGACGATTACGTCGCCTACCGCTGAAAGCACAACACCATTAAATTCTAGAAAATTCGCTCCTACAGAGAGTCGAATCCAAGACCTAAGATGTTACTAGTACTAAGACTATTATAACCACTAAGCTACATGTCTTTTCACAAGGAACTATATGTCGTTATCTTTAGACATTTTGGATGGAACAAAACTGCACATCCACACAAACAACTTTCTATCTTGAGCTTGGAAAAGTGTAAAAAAGAGTGGGAGTTGATATGCCCTGTGTGACAAAAAGTTGGGAAAAGTTTTGGCGCTACAGATTCTAGACGTAAGTTATATGGTGGCTATATATGTTGTTCAAGGTCAACTTTCTAAGTTTATGCTACTAGACAATAGTATTTAAGCTAAAAAGATCTTATAGTACCGACCGTGATTTCAAAAAAAAAACATCAATTATGAATATATATGTTTACATGTAAAATTGTTTGGCATTTGTCGATAATGTGTACTCCAGCATGTTAGGTTTTGATGCTTCAAAAACTAGTGAATTGATGCACCTTAAGCAGGAAGTGATTGTCCATCAGTATAAGCGACGTGAGTAAGGGCAGTTAGCTAGGAGAGTGACTCATACTCTATGCTTATGGGGCTTCGAGCGTTTTTACCTTATTATATATGCATATTTCTCCAGAAGTAATTAAGCTCCCCGCCCAAGAAAAGAGGGACCCATTTCATCTGAAAGAAAAAAAAAACTGTCACACAAAACCCCTCAAAAGTCTCGTTTTTGTTTCCCCACGTGACAATGTACCTTGTTCTTCTAATTAGCCATTATTACTTATATAATTCATAAGCCAATGCTACTACCCATTTGTAGATGTATTTTTGAAAACTATATTTTCAATCTAAAGTAAAAATACTCTCAACCAACTAACCAAGATGCAAACTCCAACACATCCATGAGCGATATAGTGTGTTTTGTTTTTGTTTTTTGCTGATATATCAGCTATGTGACTTTTCTTTTTTATGGACATTAAGAACATATAGCCAGTGCAAAATGGCACCAATATAAAAAAAAACTAAGCAGACATAGTATTTCTTATTTACACAATTATATCGTTTTCTAACTCATGGTTAAGCTCATCTCTTTTTTGTGTGAAAAACTCATGGTTAAGATCTATTAAATCAGACTAGCTGTCATCGTGTTGTGCTAGTCTTCGATGATTTTACATTTACGTTCGGGCTGTGTAAAAATGCATATTGATATCATGGAATTAAATTATTTTTAGCAGGAACTATATCTATATGGTGCATAAAATCATTTAGAGCCAGCAAAATAAGCCTGCTAAGATTTTGATCCGGCATCAAAAAAGTTGTGCGATTGTGATCACTGGCCCGGCCCGGCCCGGGTCCAGCTCAGTCCACTCCAAACGTTGTTCGCCAGTTCCAGCAGATAGAACCAGTGCTTCGAGATTAGTGAGCGACCATCCGGCCTAGCCCCGATCCGTCGATTGCCCTACCCTTGTCTCCCCATAAATCCCACGCGCCGACGACTCCGCCCTTCGCCTTCCTCTCGCCGCACCGACCCGGAAGCCCCATTCCCCATTTCGCCCTAAAACCCTAGGCCCACCGCCATGGCCGCCTCCCCCACCGCGGCCGCCGCCGCCGCCGCCGCTGCTGCCGCCGAGGCCACGGATGGTCCGGTGCTCAGCGTTATCTCGAAGCGCCTCCGCGCCCTGCGGAAGAAGCACAACCGCATCCTGCAGATGGAGGAGTCGCTCGCCGCCGGCAAGACGCTCAACCGCGAGCAGGAGGAGGTGCTTCGATCGAAGCCCGTCGTCGTCGCCCTCATCGACGAGCTCGAGCGCCTCCGCGCCCCGCTAGCCTCCGCCGTCACCGAGGAGCTCTCCTCCCGCCCCGCCGCCGCTCCCGCTTCTTCCTCCGACTCGGATTCATCCATCCGGGACCTCCTCGCGCTCATCTACTTCGGCTCCCTCTTCGACGTGAAGCCGCAGAGCGAGTTCGTGGCCACGATGGTCGCGCGCAGCCACGAGCGGAACTGCTGCATCACCTATGACTACGTCACGGATGATGCTGCCGACCTGCTCGCGGAGACCGACCTCGACGCGGTTTCGGCCCTCGCAGCCCTGGCTGCCTCGCGTCCTGCTGCTGCGGCGGGCGTCTCCCACCGGGACGCTCTCCAGGCGTGTGCTCATCATGCCCGTCTCTGGCTCCACCGGGCGGAGGAGCCCATCCACCCCGACTCAGGCATCACATGTGAGGATCTCTATAGGGTTTGCACAAATTTGATTTGAAATGGTAGGTTTTTGGCATCAGGTTTATCTTATCTGTATTTACTTTGTAGATGCTGGCGTGCGGGCAAAGCTGGAAAGGATCATGGCGTCGGACTACTTCACAGCACAAGCAACCTTGGACGTGGCTGCTGCAGTGGGGAGCTACGGCGCTGGTGGGGTGCAGGAGCAGGAGAGCTTGGTTGTGCCAGCTGAGGCACCAGCAGTCGATCAGGGCGTGGCTGTTGAAGGGCACAAGGTGAAATCGTATTTGTTATTTTTCAGTAATAACCTTTTGGGTGACATGCCCAAATGATTGCTGTCTTTTAACTTCATCCTGATTCCTGACATTGATTGATTTAGTGTGTAATGCTATTATTGCGGGAAGTAATGCTATGAATACTGATTGCTATTCTTTTTGTACATTAATTCTTTATGGTATGAATTTCCTTGTTTTTAGATCAATGATCAATGTTGTCGATGATTATTAATGTAGACATCGAAACTTCTGTCACTGTTTTGAAAGCGTGATGACTGGTTTAATGTTAGCAATGTGTCAAATGGAGAACTACCTGGAAGATGTTATCAACATGGAAAATACCTAATGCAATTTAGCTAAAAAATCTCAGTTTTATGCTAGGGGTGCGTATATTTGTTGGCTAATGATACTGAAATGATTTATTAGTTTCTGAAGTTTAATTCTCTTGTTTGTTTGAACCTAAAATAGTGTTCATGCCCCACAATTATCTGTCTAAACAATGAATTGTTTTAATGGGTGCTGTTATCTTCTCCACATTTGCTCTAGGCATCTTCTTGGATATCCATGTGACTTAAAAATACTTTTAGGGGACCGGAATTGCATGTTGTCATGGGTAGCTGGGTTTCACAGCAATAAACTATTGGACATAAATTTGATGGCTTTTGAGGTCAATAGTAAATTTGCCTTGTATTCCTGTCTGTAACTTTCCGAAGCCCAGTGGTCCTGTTCATTTCCTACAACGCATGTGCTGCAGCAGCGTTTAACTCTCCTCACAATACCGAGCAGAACAGACTTCTCATCAAACGCTGTATACCTTTGCCGTTAACTAACATAAACATTGAACTGAGACATAGTTACTTTTATTCTCGGATACTGAATATTGGCACTTACGAATTGAGCACCCCTATCATGGGTAGGATAAACGTATAGGGCACCAGACAGGCAACATGCATGAGGTTTATGATATGTTGATGTAGAACTCCATAAAACCTTTGGTTGATTCCCTCTTGCAGATTATATTGGTCTAAAACAAGGAATACATGAATAATGTTGTTAAAATATGAATTGTAGATACTGTGGGGACTGGTTGAGTGGATTATTGCTGATTTATTTAGTTTCCGCGATATATGAATGTCTAATTCTATTTACATCGTTTCACTGTAGAAAACAAATGTTTGGATTGTTCTGTCAAGAAGTAGTTGTTAATTTTCATTGCATTCTTGCTCGAATACCTGTGATTTAATGTTCTTGTCAATTCTTCCTTTTGATTTCACCAGAGATACTGATTTATACTGTGATCCATATTTAAAAATCTAAACTACAATGACCAGCTATTGACAAATACAATGGTATTTCATCTAAGTCCTGCTTGCATGCATACCATCGATTTTGTGGGGGTAGTTTTCATCTATACCATTAGGCTGGTCAATGACACATGAGGACGGTACTACATGTCAATGACTCAAGCTGACGGTATTGATGAAACATGTGCATCAAGTGATGGTGCAGATGAAATTATTTCTTCTAAAATATCAATATTCAATCTAGGGCTTATCTGAAAAATCATTTTTGTGTTGTTTAGATATTATGAAATCAGATTGCAGCTTTTATGCAAGCGTCTATTTAGGTAGGAGCATATTTTTTAGGATATAACTCCTATATTTTTCTAATATTAGTGTTTATGCCCGCAATTATCTTGGTGTGGATACCCGCAACTATCTTGGTGCCCACAACTGGCTCAGTAGCTGTGGGTATCTCCAAATGTTGCTCTAGAAATGATCTCGGATTTCCATGTCACCGTAAGGCTACTTTTTAGACCGAAGTTGCTTGTTTTCACAGGTAGCTGGGTTTCATACAACTAGACATCAATCTGATGGTTTTGGAGTTGTAGATTTTGCCTTGCGTTTTCTATTGCTATAACAATTAGAAACTTTTCTGCCCCATGTTTTCTGTTTCATTTCACAGACTGCATATATTTCAGCACGCTAAGTCCCATCACTCCTCTTTTATACCTCAGCCTTACCCTTCTCCTACCCTTCCCCTGTTTTCTCATTATCCAAACAAGCCCTTAGTTCTTATAACAAGCAATATGGATCTAATGTAAGGTTAATCTTCTTATTAATGAATGTGTTTTTGATTATTGCATAGTGTTGTGTTGGAATTTTCTTCTGTTGGCACTAAAGGTTTTTATATTGCAAATCACATGTCATGCGTGCTGTCTTACAATTTGATGCCAATTATAGCTAGCCTGTGTTTCTATTTTGTCTATTTTGTTTTAGAACCAATTATTATCTGGGATATTGACGATGAATCCTTTCCTTCTTTTTTTTCAAAAAGAAAGTTATCTGCTGTCAGGACAGTTGAATGCTTGAAACCTAGATGGATAGTCTTTTAATTTTTCTATTCTTCTTTTTTTCTGGCCGTTCTGGATCGTTAGCTTCTACATTGTCTGCTTATATGCCATAGCCAGACTGGAAACGTGGCTTAATTGTGTTGTTTAGTAGGTTGATGCACCCCTCAAAATCTTAGTCAGATTTGAAACTGAATTAGTCAAAATTGGTCCTTGAGGCTCGAAAATGCATAGAACATACTTATGAGCATGCCTACTTTAGTTGCATGTTCTCTTGAGCACAAAAATTCTTTGGATGATTGTTGAAATGTATGCATTTTAGGATACAGAAAAAGGAAATGTGCTTGGCTGTCAAGAAGACAGTGACGATAAAAGTGAAAAGAGTAAGGGGCTGCTTGGTTGGTGCCTGCCGCAACTTGCCTGGGGCAGGCAGCAACGCGGACGCCTGACGAGCATGCCTGGCTCAGGCTTATTTCACAGGGCTCTAACCAAGCAGGCCCTAATATTGTTCAATGTTGTTCCTACTGCATGGTCCTGAACTAGATGAAAACTAATAATTTATCCATCCAGTGTACATCTCTGTCAGCCAGATAACTCAAAAACTTTCCTTTGGTCACTTATATTATCCATCTTTTTTGCAATCATCCAGAGCTAATACTTGAAAATGTGTTTCCATTCAAAGAAAGGGTGTAGATATTGCAGTATTTCTTCTTTACCCCTACATAACTGATTGTAGCATGTCATCAAAAAGGTTTTTATTGGAATGTCCTACTTGTTCTTAGGATGCCTATGTTGTTTGTGTCTTTGTTAGCATTGGCAGTTTAGGACAAATATTGTGAAACTTTGTGAGTAATCTTTATTAGTAGTTAGTGAATGTGGTTATCTGTCTTGTAAGGTTTGGTGTGAGTACAGGTCATGCTAACTGTATTGATTGTCAATTTTGACCTTGCATGAGATTCTTGAGGTTTGGGGTTGGAATTCATTTTTTGGACATTTTGTGCACAATTCAAGACCATGACTAGTCATGTATTTGCTCGTCTATCTGCCTAGGAGACGGAATTCATACTTGTTATAGAAGATTTATTGCATGCCCGTCCACTTTCTGTGATGTTTTCAGCATCTCATTATCTCTTGAAAATTCGGATCCTTTTATTTAGGTGTGCAAATTGGCGACCCTTAGGGTCGCCCCCCGACCCTTCCTTTTTAGTTCAACCAAATGAACTGGTTTTTCAAAATGAGTCGGAAGGTACCCTAAGGGCAACCTATTTGCAGCCCTACTTGTATTTCTGTTTAGGTAGGCATAAGAATAAATAGAAGACTAGATATATAATGGTAGTGGTCTTCCACCTATTTTTATTTTCGAAATAAAGGATTGCCTAATTATCTTCAGTAAGACCAGAACAACACACAAAATGTTTGTTTCCGACCTCTGAAGCATTAGGAGAGGCACAGGCTGCGAAAATTTTGTTAACAAAAAAGACTAGAGACAAGTACAAGAAAGAAAAACATGTACAAAATCAGGTGTGGGAGGGAGAAGATAGCAGTTATTTTGTCTAGTTAGCGCTCCTTTGAACTTTTATACTTCTTTTAGGAATCTGATCCTTGCCCCTTGTGTGCATATTTTGAGATTGATAGACTTCGTTTATCTTTTTCTTACATAATTGTTTCGTACAATATTATTATGTTTGTTTTGGCTTTGTTGTCTAGTTAATCATGTCCTTCATTTTTCATTTTTACTGACTTGTGTATTCCATCGACAGGATGAGGAGGATTCGCAGGTTGCTGAAACATACACTGACCATCATTCTCCTCCGGTTGATGCTCAACATGTGGTAGGCTCTATTATACTGATGACTTGGAAAATAATTCTGTGGTTACAGATGTTTCACATTTACAGTATGCAATTTCAGGAAGATGAAGAGCTGGTGAACCCGACTGATGAGGTTCCTTCAGCTGAGGCAGAGCAGGAGAGATTTGATGCTGATGTGGAGGATCCAGAGCAAAAAGATCAACAGTTCATCCAGCGTCGTTCTTACCAGAACCAGCGTGGTGGTGGTGGTCGTGGCGGCGGCAGGAGGGGTGGCTATCCCAATGGCCGTGGAGGGCGTGGTGGTAGAGGGGGTGGGTACCAGAATGGCCGTGGCGGCGGCGGTGGGTACCAGAATGGTCGTGGCGGAGGCGGTGGGTACCAGAATGGCCGGGGTGGAGGCGGTGGTGGGTACCAGAATGGCCGTGGCGGTGGCGGATACTACTACGATACTGGATACTACCAGCAGAGGAACTATAACAGCAGAGGCCAGGGCGGTCGCTCTGGTGGCAATTCTTACTACGACAATCATGGAGGCTCGCAGGGAGGCGGCCATGGACATTCTGGGAGGGTGGAGCTGGATGCCAACGCTTAGCTTCCTGACTATTTTGTTTGGAGTGCGGGAGGGAAGCCATTTTGTTATTATAGAACTAACTTAGCCTGTTATTACGTCACCGTTCGCCCCATCTGTGAGTTATTTTGCTACTCCAATGACTGCATATGGTTGGTCGGTAATGTGGAATACTATGGGAAAGTAGTTTCAGGTCATATCTGTTCGCGTCATGTGTCATATGCCCTTATTCTTCTGTTCACTTTGTTAGCCTATTTTGCCGGTTTGCGACTCTGTTGTTGCTGGTAGATGGCAATGCTTGGTATCTTTTTATAATATGGACAGGTGCTTGATCACAGTTTGGTTGTCGTGGAAATTCCCCGAGCGCTGACCCAGCCTGTACGGGTAGGTCGGTTGTTGGATATGCTTCGATGGCGACGCCAATACAGATTGCAGCATCGTTATTACCTATTTCGTCAACACTGTCCTATTGATGCAGCTAATATTTGCCGAAGGCTGGATTCTTTCTCCTGTTTGTCATGTACGCTACGGGTGAATTGTCCGATGATGCTACTGCGCAGGTCAGCTGGAACCGCTGTACAGCACGATCCAGCTGCGGTGCGGCTATGTTTTCAATGACCGAGACAAGAATCTACTACAGTATTATTATGTTGTGTTTGCGCGTGGTTCCTGCTTGTTTATCCACCTGCTGTGAGGTAAGCGTTTGTTTTGCTTGGACTTGATCAGGCAGCTGACAGATTCAGACAAACCAAAGTTCCTTACGCCCCGAGCCAATATACAAACAATTCCCAGCTCACACTCACCTGACCGTTTCGCACCTTCTCCTGATGTTACACTTGTTCCTAAACCTGGTTTTACTAGGCCTTTGATGATGTGTGAAAGGCTAGTAGTTTAGAGAGGACACGGTAATGTTGTCTGGTTTGCTTTCGTAGGGCGCAGAATCATGGGATGTGGCCGAGTCCATCATTGCTCGCTGCACGTCGCTTCATGCATGCCACAATCATGGCGCTGCATGCTGGCTCCGGACCTTTGACTGCCGCTTTGCGCCTTGTTTAATCCCGATGCTCCCGCTGTACTACTACTAATCGCCTTTCCTTAAGCCCCAAAGCGGAAAGGGCAAAGCTAACTTTCCGTGCTTTCGCGGGTTGACATTATTAGGGCAGGAGCCCGTGTCGTCGTGGTCCTATAATCCTTGGAGAGGCAGAGCATTTCGCTTATCCATTTCTGCTGCCGTACCTGATAATCACTTCTGTACCGATAACAAAGGCAAAAAAAAAAAAAAAAAAGGTCCTAATGTCTCTCATTGTTGGCTCACGCGTAATGTCCGTCCACTCTGTTTCTCTCTCACTCCTGACTCGTACTGAGACGTTGGAAATAGAGGACAGTGCCGTTGTATGAAGACAAACAGCCAGCCAAGGAAAGGACGTTGCATATAAACGCCGTATTTGGACGGCAACTGCAGTGCGGGGGGTTCCTGTCCACAGATGTCATGACGCATCCCGGCTTCGTAATCGAATCCTTAATTTGCCGGCAGAGGCCTTCGCTCTCATACCTTAACGGCGGGTCGTTTTCCACCCTTCCGCTGCTGGAATCCGCACGAGGCGGCACGGCGGGCGGCCCCAGACCAACTCATTGGATTGGCGGAGGCCAACAGTGATGGTGTTGGGGCGCGGAGCACGGAGAGAGCGGTAGCTGGAGCAGGCCCCGAGGGAGACAGCGAAGGGGAACACGCTGCAGCCTTGGAAAGCTATCGTACACGCCTCCACTGTCCCTCCTCTCCTCTGTTCCCCTTGCTCTCCACGCCTCAGAAATCGAACCCCAGCCTCCATCCTCCCCGGGCGCGAACTCCTTTTGGACAGTGACCCGTCGTCCGCCGCCTTCTCCCGAAGAACGTAAGCGCGAAGCAAAGGCCCGATTCTCTTTCGATCATCTCGATATTTGTTTATCGAGTAAACGTAACAGCTTTCGGGGGTTGACAACTGCATATGCTTGTCGTCCCTTTCATTCGTGGCGTACTTTGGATAGCTGGACCGCTTCCCTCCCGCGACCGTTTCTTCTCCCGACCTGATTGCTCGTTAACTCGTCGCTTTGTCTCAAGCCTCGCGTTTCTGTTCGGTAGTCGGCGACAATCCAGCGGCCGAATCTCATCTTCTATATATCTGTTCTGTTCATGTAGGGAGACTGAGGCAAATCTGCATGCGTCGTAGTACATACTTTTGTAGTGCTACGTTCGTTACGCTTTGATCATAGGTGGAGAGAGAAGAGGTCGTATCTCCATTCACAACTGCAATACTTGTGGAGAAGGGAGATGACCAGCTAGAGAGAGAGCAGCCTTGAGCTTTCTTGATCATCAAGCGCGGGCAGAGGAGCGCAGTCTGCTCCTACAATCCCGCTGAGAAAGAAGTCGCAGTCCTCCATAAGCATTTAGAAGCTTGCAGACAGAAGGTGCCATGGGCAACGTGTGCTT
Organism: Eragrostis nindensis; assembly: GCA_012490785.1. Taxonomy (NCBI): domain Eukaryota; kingdom Viridiplantae; phylum Streptophyta; class Magnoliopsida; order Poales; family Poaceae; genus Eragrostis; species Eragrostis nindensis. The sequence goes on from JAAXCT010001687.1 coordinate 56,052, forward strand.
CTGCGGCGCCACCTCCACCTCCCCTGATGAGGCGGAGGCCAAAGACGCAGCGCCGGCGCAAGGCAAGAGGCCGGCGACGCCGCCAAGCAGCCAAGGAGGCAACAGCCATCAGGAACCGAAGCCCCCCAAGCCCCGACCACGGGGGGCCAAGCCCAAGCCCAAGCCCAACCCGTACGACTGGTCGGCGCCGCCGCCGCCTCCTCCGACGGCGCGCGTGCTGGACGGCGTGGTGCCGCACAGCCCGCGCCTGCGCGTGACGGACAAGTACCACCTGGGCGCCGAGCTGGGCCGCGGCGAGTTCGGCGTGACCCGCCTCGCCACGGACCGGGCCACGCGGGAGCGGCTGGCGTGCAAGTCCATCCCGAAGCGTCGCCTCCGCACGGCGGTGGACGTCGCCGACGTGCGGCGCGAGGTGGCCATCATGGCGTCGCTGCCCGACCACCCGGCGCTGGTGCGCCTGCGCGCGGCGTACGAGGACGCGGACGCCGTGCACCTGGTGATGGAGCTCTGCGACGGCGGGGAGCTGTTCGACCGCATCGTGGCGCGCGGGCGGTACACGGAGCGCGCGGCCGCGGCCGCCGCGCGGACGGTGGCGGAGGTGGTGCGGGCCTGCCACGCGCACGGGGTGATGCACCGGGACCTCAAGCCGGAGAACTTTCTGTACGCGGGCAAGAGCGAGGACGCGCAGCTCAAGGCCATCGACTTCGGCCTGTCCGTCTTCTTCCGGCCCGGCGAGCGGTTCTCGGAGATCGTGGGCAGCCCGTACTACATGGCGCCCGAGGTGCTGCGGCGGAGCTACGGGCCCGAGGTGGACGTCTGGAGCGCCGGCGTCATCCTGTACATCCTGCTCTGCGGCGTGCCGCCCTTCTGGGCCGAGACGGAGCAGGGCGTGGCGCGCGCGATCCTGCGCGGGAAGCTGGACCTGGAGCGCGAGCCCTGGCCGCGTATCTCCGATGGCGCCAAGAACCTCGTCCGCCAGATGCTCCAGATGGACCCCAAGAAGCGACCCACCGCGCAGCAAGTCCTAGGTACGTTTTCCACGTCCATTCGTGTTCTGCGTGCTGCTCTGTCTGTCTCCATGGATCCTTTCCTGACGCGTACGTTGTTCTTGTCGTGCAGAGCACCCGTGGCTGCAGAACGCGCGGAAGGCGCCGAACGTGCCGCTGGGCGACGTGGTGCGGGCGCGGCTGCAGCAGTTCTCGGCCATGAACAAGTTCAAGAAGAAGGCCATGCGGGTCATCGCGGAGCACCTGTCCGTGGAGGAGGTGGAGGTGATCCGGGACATGTTCGCCATCATGGACGCCGACAAGGACGGCAGGGTCACGCTGCAGGAGCTCAAGGCGGGGCTCAAGAAGGTGGGGTCCAAGCTCGCCGAGCCCGAGATGGAGCTGCTCATGGAGGCCGTAAGCGTCGATCCTTCCCTAATCCCCTTGATCCTATTCCTATATATGTATATCGTGCGCACCAAGAAGGCAAGAACTTGTTATTAAATCCAGAGCTCAAAATGTGCGCGCGTCCCCTGCAGGCCGACGTCAACGGCAACGGGTACCTGGACTACGGCGAGTTCGTGGCCATCACCATCCACCTGCAGCGCCTCTCCAACGACGACCACCTCCGCACGGCGTTCCTCTTCTTCGACAAGGACAGCAGCGGATACATCGAGCGCGCCGAGCTCGCCGACGCGCTCGCCGACGACTCCGGGGACACCGACGACGCCGCGCTCAACAACGTCCTCCGGGAAGTTGACATGGACAAGGTACACACTACACAGTCACTTCTACCACCATAGGGTGCCTATCGTCACTGTACAATTGTTCTGAGCGTGTGTGCTGTCGCTGTACAATTATTCTGAGCGTGTGTGTTGTCACTGATCGCAGGATGGCCGGATAAGTTTTGACGAGTTTGTCGCGATGATGAAAGCCGGCACGGACTGGAGGAAGGCGTCGCGCCAGTACTCGAGGGAGCGGTTCAAGACTCTGAGCAACAGCCTCATGAAGGACGGCTCGCTCGCCATGGCGCGTTGACGAAGCCATATGTTCCGGGACTTCATAGCTCATGCTTCAGAAACGATTGATGCAATGCTTGATTTTTTATGCATACATCACCTTCTTTTCTTGGTGTTTTACCAGGGCACAGTTAATAGAATCATCTGCTTCTCTAGCTTGGTTGTATATTTTTCTGCTGAACATGCAAATCTTGAATAGGATCGATCGTTAGAGAAAACATGTGTGGTTTTAGTCTTTCATGATTATTGTCTATGAACTTATGATGGCTGTAATTACGTATGACAGAAAGTAACCTAATTTCTACATTTCTTGAGGTAAATTCATCGTTGCCCTACACACAACGATGAGGACCTGGCGATAAAAGTCCCCTAAGTCTAATGGTTTTTTATGGTAGGATTAATTTGTGTGATTCAGTCTCTTCAAAATATTCATATACCAACGGTGTGAATGACATGTTTTTTATATACCTGAGCTGAGCAAAATTTCTCCTTATTCTGGTACTTAAACGAAACATCAAATCAAGCTGTTGGGTTTGTTGAGGATACGTTGAGTTCAAAAAAATATTTCCAAAGTTACAATATAGGGCTAATGCCTAAATGGATTCTAGAGCTAATTATTTAAATAACTCTTTTTGAAAAATGTGGAACCTCTCCATGAATATAATACATTTACAATGCCACTCGTCATTGATCCAATGGTCACATGCAATGCAAAATTAGCTCTTTCTATCATAAATGTAAGATATTTTTTCCTGGAACAAGCAGAAGAGTTGTATGTCATTTTATTAAGAGGGTAGGAAATCCCAAGTGCTCGCGCGCTCGCACCTCACACCCAAATTTCTTAATTCACATGAGACAATCCGAGTAAATCTACAAGTTCTCATTGAGTTTTATAGATAATCTATCTAAGCAATCACAAAAAATCAATATCAGTTGCAAATATTTACCACTCTTGAGTAGTGAATATTTTACAAAGGTCGAATTATTTGATCTACTTAGGTGATACAATTGAAATTGGTTGACCTATTTATCAGTTTTGAGTACTCAATGTTTTGCAATGGTCAATCAATTTTCTTGGCAACATGTTCTCTTGAAAAGTGTTTCGCCAAAACAATCTATGCATAAGGATTTTTATTGACTAAAAAATTATAGCATATCTACAATTGTAACTACATATTGGATAAATTGTATTCTTAGATTATATTTTAATTTTATTTAAATTACTCGTGTAAGTATAACAAGAACTAGATTGGGACATCCACCATGATAATAACAGATGCTAGAGTTACAATCAAAAGTTACTCGAGAGTGAGAGGCTATGAGATTTAGCTATATATATGTTGCTCCTTCAGAAGATAATTGTGACAAACGCATTGCGAATTATATGTGAAGGATGTTTAGTTTCACAAATCAAATGTATTATCCCAACCACCACTTTATCAATAAGAAATGTCATTATATGTAGCAAATTACAAAATTTGACATGTTTTTGCTTATGAGTGCGGGATAGTTATGTAAGATCTAGAATTTTGATTTGATCAATAAAGTTGATAGGTGAATTTTTATTTAGTATAAAAGCATCCGCGAGCTAAAAATATTCATGACATATATACTTGTCCTATTTTGCAAACAAGTAACATGAACATTTCCCCATATATTTTATCTTACTATTTTTCTGGTTTAATTTTGTGTCAATGCTTAGCCTCTCCTTGCGCGTGACCCAGGGAAATGGATTAACACATGCCAATCCTTGACAAAAGAACATTTTGACTAATTGATGCATTGCGTGACCTAGAGCCTGGGTGGAGGGATGGCAATTTTACGCATGGGTGCAGGCATCAGATGGGTTTTACATCCGACAGGTGGGAACACGGGTGCAATTTTGCACCCATGGGTGTCACCCGCACCTAATTCGACCAAGACACGGGTTGAGAATGGGTGTCCCTTTTCACCCAAGGGTGACCTATGGGCGACCCGATTATAACCCACCAAACAAAAATTCCTCCCTTCCCATGAGTTTGAGATGATGATAAACCTCTATTTAATGTTGTGAGAGATGTATTGTGACACAACGTGACTTTATAATACATATATTTGCCACATCAGATGATAAAAATAAGTATGTTTGCTGATTTTTGATTTTGTACATGTATTTGTGTATTTTTGTATTGCACCCGATGAGCACCCGACGCCCACCAGAAACCCGACGGGCATGAGCGTGGGTGTCAATTTTCACCCATAGACATAGGTGTGTGTGTCATTTTTCATCTGAGGTGTTTTTTTAATAGGTTTTTGCTCCATCCGAACTGAATCCGACCCATTGCCATCCTTGTGCGTGGGGAACAATCTTTGCATGCAAAATTTGAGGGAATGAAACCTGCTCCCACCGTTTCCGAAGTGCTCTGCTCCCACGCGCCGGTGGTCCACGAACAAACCTGCTTCCATCTCGAAGTCGCCTCGCCTGTGTCATCGCGCCGCTCTCCTTCGGAACACGTACGCTGCTCACATGTAACGCAAAGATCCATCCGTGAGCCTCGACACCGGGCACCTCCAGAGTGCAGGCTCAGATCGATTGACGCAGGTAGGCGCTGTGTTACTGAGCTGAGGAACCAACGGGCGTACGTGGTGGTGGCGTGGCGCGTCGTGTCGCGATCGCGGAACTGATAAAGTGCACACGCGGCTACTTTGAAGCAGTGCGCTATGCGCAGCTTGGTTAATATTCGCAGCGTTGCTTTGAAACATCATACCACGTACCAAGTACTAGCATTTGTTTTCCCTCTACCGTCTAAAACGGTGCACATCTATTCTGCTATGCGTAGCAATTGCAACCTCATCCTTCGCGCACGCCGAGAAATTCAATTGGCACATAACGAACAACTGGGCTGATTTTGACGAGCCAGAGTGAGATGGATCATTGAACCCAAAACAAAACACTCCGGGCCAGGTGGAACCATTTTTCTCTTGAGGAAACTGACCAGGCAGTGTCATCAACCCAAAGTACAAGGCCCAACGATTTCTTTATAAGTTGGACGGCTAAATGGCTGGTGGAACGTGACGGCGCGCGAGAAAACGGGCCGGGACTGCTCCATTTAGCTGCACAGGTTTGGCGCTCCCAGAAAGCCAGAAAGGTGACCGCGATGACACTGACACGAGAATGGTATCACAATACAAGGACTTTGGTCTGATACCTTTTCCTGATGTCTCGCGTCGCGTCGTTGAACCGAACTCAGGTTGATCGCATCGCACCCGACGCACACGTCTCTCCTTTCCCTCCGGCCGCATGCAGGACCTGATCGATCGATGCGGCGCGCCGGTGATTCGGCTTTGGTCCACCATCGAACTGCGCGTGATGATGCGGCGGCTGACCGGCGGACCGGATGAGGAGGAGGCATGGCATCACATCATATGCAGTCGTAGGAAGATGGCAACGGCAACGTAATAGCTTTGAGCTAGTGGCCGCCGCCATCACACAACTCACATCCCCATTTCCGACGTACGTGCTCCGGCCCACGCGCCGGTAGTCCACCAACGAATCTGCCAACATCTCTCTCCAAGTCGCAGCACAAGATCCACCCCCGGGGGTGGGGGGGGGGGGGGGATGGACACCTGCCTGCGCTGACACCTGCACAGCACTACTTCCTCCTGGCCCAGACCCAGACCGATGAATCGATATACACGCGCCGGTCGCTTCTCCTCCTCCGATCCTGCCGTGTGGGGATGCCTGCCTGCCTGCGTGCGCCACAACCAGCGGGCGACTACGTACTTACGTGGCGTCGTCGTCCGCGTGTCGCGATCGCTGAACTGGTCGATCAAGAGGCACACGTCGTCGTCGGCGGCCTTACATTATTAAACCGATCCTGACGTCGCTGTTTGGTCTCTTGCGCACTATTCTTTCCTGCGAAGGGGACACGCCCTGTCGTCAAGCTCTGGCTCTGTGCGCGGCTTGGTAAAATGCTCGCGCGCGGCGTTGCTTTCAGTCCCTGCCGACTGACTCTACATACATGCCGGTCCGATCCAGCCGATCGATGCAGCAGCCAGGATAGGAATCCAGCTAAGCCACACACACCGCGAGATGTGATAAGCTTTGCAACTCACAACATGACCTCTGTCTTCCTCCTTTTTAATTACCCACCAGTTTCGCAACCCCAACAACTCAGTTTTTTTTTCTTTTTTAGCAAATTCTCGCTATCAGCAGCGGTTAAAAGATTAGCTTTGCTCGGTGTCGTGGAGATAAGGGCCTGCGTGTCAGCAAGGCCAAGATGCATCGACTAGCATTTTTGGTTGTGTTGTTGTGTGCACGTACATCGGTTGCATTCGTCACCCTGAATTAATTTTCGGTGGCCATTGCAAGGAACCGATTTGGAGACTTGCACTCCGGTTGATTTTCTTTCTACACAAATGAGCAATTTCATAAACTTCTTTCCTCGCAAAAACAAAACTTCTGTAGAAGCAGAGAAGGAATTGTATTGTACCGACTCAACTACAGTCTACAGGAAGCAACCACCGGAATGACCGGACCCAAAAGTAAAGTGCATGCATATCAATGCAGCCGCGTACGAGAAAATAATTATGCAAAATCATGCCGTTTATGCAAATTCCACATAGTGATGAGTGACCACCATGATTGATTGCCCAGTTTATGTAAGCAAAGCATGCCAGCAAAGTAAAGCCTAATGGACCGGATTCTGTTTTGGGGCCAGTGAGACTGACGTACCGATCAGCAAGATGTAAAGCCTAAGGGCAGGTACAATGCTACACGTAAGCAGTTCCATAGCCCGTCTCATACAACTTTATATAAAATTTTTGATGAGGTGAAAGAGAGAGAGGGTGGTGAGAGAAAGAGGTAGTTGTTTCGCGAAACAACCACCTCATACGCTAAAATTTAGGAGTATGAGACGGCTTACACACTATTGTACGAGTTATAGTTGCCATGTAACTCATAAATATTCTTTTTTTCACCCACAAATTGAGGAAAAATGCAATTACTAGGAAACACCTAAAACATCACTCATTGTACGAGTGGTATGATGAAACCGTCTGAAGATTACGAGACAGGCTATGAGACAACACCGTCGTACTTGTCCTAATGGACCGGACCGCGCTCGTGACATGCCTATCCTTTTGCGACTTAAATAAGCATCAGCCGGATTCTGGGATCTCGCACTCGCATGGCCCCGCCCATCGTTTTGTTCTCATCGACCCACAATTTTTAGATAATGTCTCATCGAACCACATAATGTATGCTTTATTATGGGTCATCAAGGTCAACCTGCTGCAGGTCCCAGTGGACAAACAAAAACGACCTCCACATTTTCTTACTTCCAAAGAAAAGGTTCATTTTGTAACAAATAGTTGTTGAATAAAATGGTAATCTGAGTTCACGTAAATTGTTTTGCTGAACCAGTTTGCCATTCGGCACAGTTGCATATTGTACTGTCAAACGTATTCTAAATGCAAAATGAGTCACCAATTTCTTCCTCTCTAGTTCAATCCTTTCCACAAAAGATATTTCGGACAACCAACTCACAGAAGTGCACCTGTTACCAGCGTTCAATAATTGTGCTTATTAACTACAGTAACTATTTGAGATTGAAGAAAGCAGTCTAGAACACGGTTAAGTCATGCTCTCTCCGTCCTCAATTACTTGTCATTCTGACTTCGTATCAGGTTCATTGATGAACTTAGACAACCTGTCTGTCTAAGTTCATTGACATTTATAAATTTGCACACCTAAAAACACTCTCAAAATGCCAAATAAAGGAGACGGATGGGGTATTTGTTTAGATTCAGGCGCGTTGCTGCTTCGCAAGACTACAGCTGGTTGGCTAACGTTGGTTTCGTCTTAAAGATCAATTAGACTAATCTAGTCAAATCAAGCGAGCAAGTTGCAACATGACTACATACACTTATACATATGCATGGATTCTTGGTCGAGCCATATCCATCATTCTTTTTAACTCGTATCAGACAAATAAGCTTAGTAGCTTACGGTCATTCTTATAGTCTTAATAAGCACTATATAGATTAGCTACTGGTGTCCGTTGATAGTTAAACATTGCAGTACTTAAGTTATATTAATTTAATCATATCAAGGGATAAAGTAGAGCAAATCTAGTGGTTTATTTGTCCCTAGCCACAGCCAATAAACAGTCAAACAAACATCTTTCCGTCTGGCTTCAGTAGCGAACCGCATGTCATTAGTCGTCGACCGTGTGCTTTGACTGATCAGGAGCATCAGCACACCGATTTACACCACCCTTTCCATAAAATTTCATGAGGCTTTTTTTGCCACTTTATTTTTTCTTTTGGTCTCAATGCTACTAGGGGGATAATTATATAAAAAAAAAGCTACTAGGGCGATCGATCTATCGCTTGCTCTGTTTGTTCTTGTGTGGGCATATGGCGGTGTGACCCCAGCGCCGAGCAAACTGTGTGCAGCCGATAAGAGAGCCGCCGTTCCGTGCCGCTCGAAGCCACCCGTCAGTCGCATGCGACCGACCGCGCGTCCCGTCCACCCCGACCCGCCGAACGCAGAGAAGAGAAAGCTGTGTGAGATACGCGTGCCTCCTGCCGGCTTTCCCGAACGCCCGCCCCCGACGCCGCCACCGCGAGAAAGAGGAGGCTTCATATCACATCTTGCGGGGACGCGTCTCCTCTTTTTCCCCTCCCCGCATCAAATCCAATCCCGCGGAATCCCCCCGGATTCTCGTGGAAGCCTCGTGGCCCGACCGGGGAAGCAGGCCGGCGACGGCGGCGGCAATGGTGGCGGCGGGCGGGAATGTGCGCGCCGACAGGGTCACCATTGGCATCTGCGTCATGGAGAAGAAGGTCCGGATCTCGCCGCTCCGGTTTCTTGGTTTCTTCTTTCTTTTCTTTCTTTCTTTCCGCGGTGACGGGTCTCGCGGAACTCGCATGGGTGCCGGATGGTTCGTGATTTCCCTCTCGAAACGTCTCTCCCTGTTTCCCCCGACCCTCTTTTTTTGTTTTGTTTAATCTGTGGTTTATATTGATCGACTCGTGTTCTTGCTCTTCCAGCGCGTACGTCTCGATTGGCCGGTTCTTGCTTCCGGATTTCTCAGAGAATGCGGAGGGAGTTGCGTTGCTCGCTCCGGAATATGTTCCCTTCTTCTGATCGAGCTCTTGCTTTCTCTTTCCCTCAGGTGTTCTCGTCGCCAATGGAGCAGATTCTCGAGCGGCTCCGCGCGTTTGGAGAATTCGAGGTACGCAAGATCTTTTCTTTTTTTCTCCTTTTCTCCTCAGCAGCCCGGGACCCCTCACGCTGCATTTCCCGTCCCCTGTTCCATCAATTTGCATAAAGTGGAAAGGGGAGTGAGATTGAAGTTTTATCAGGGATGAGGTAAACGGGTGGATGGTGTAGAAGAGCATGTCATATTTCCTTCATGAAGTTTTCTGTGTCGAGACATCCGTGAATCTTTGTGGATACTTTTTGATTCTGCATCTTTTTTGAATAATACGTGCGGTCTCTATCATGTGGTTGCTTTTGTGGTCGTCCCCCCATGTTTCAGCTTATGGCAAACGGGCCCCTGTACTTGTTGTACTACATTTAGCTGATAGCTGCAGATTCTAGAATTTTTTTTCCTCTGCACTTTGCTCACCTGCTTTGCCGATACTTTAAGCACCGTGTTAGTAATATCTGAAAAAATCGCACTCCAGTGGTTCATATTCCCACATATATATTGCATTTGGAAGTGTTGACTCAGGTAGCATAAGCTATGCTTATGGACCGTGACAGCTTATCAATAATAGATGATGTCTTGAAAGCAGCGAAAATTTCAACTTCCGATTTGGCATTAGATTTGGTCTACGACATGCATATTTTAATCCGTTGGACATGGTATTGACTCCTTTGCTTGCTAGGGGGGACCACTAACCAACTTGTTCATCCTTTGCTTCTCTTTATCATTGTTATATTTCTTACCTTGCTTTGTGTTTCATATTTAATCTGAAAAACCGCATCATAGTCTTTGATTCATATTCCAAATTTCAATGTTTGTGTTTTAACTTCTAATTATACTTGATATACTTCATTTTATTCTTTAGTCTTTTAGCCATGTTTACGTTTCTGTTCGTTGCTTTATAACTGAGATGTTGAATTCATTTGTTACTGAGCTCATTCAGACCAGTTGTCATTCTGCATTATTTTAATTGTTTTGCAGATTATAATATTTGGAGATAAGGTTATTCTCGACGATCCTATTGAGATGTATGTAATGAGAACTCAGGTTATTGATAACTTGATCATGATTCTTCAGGAATATGTTTATCCACATTCTTTGTATAAAGTCTGACTGAAGCTGGTGTAATGTGTGTGACTGTAAGTTTATGAGCAACATCTCACTTATCCACACCTTTATTTTCAGCTGGCCAAACTGTGATTGCTTGATTGCTTTCTATTCCTCTGGTTTTCCTCTACAAAAAGTTCAAGCTTATGCTGCTCTGCGGAGGTATGGTTGATCTCATATACTAATTGTGAAAACTGCATCTTAGTAATAAGGGAGAAAGGGAGGGTTATTGGTGTTTGCTTTGCAAGTTTTCAACGACCTTATGCTATCAACTTATGTCCTATACTCCCTCCGTTGTTGACGTTTGACCATTTTTGAGTTACGTTTGACCATTCGTCTTATTCAAAATATTTTAAAAATTATCATAGATTTTGTTATGATTAGTTTCATCACTAAAGGAAATTTAAATATAACTTATAATTTTGCGTATTTAAGCTCGTCAACAATTTAAAACCGGAGGGAGTATGTATTTAGTCCATAGCTCATGTAGCTTCAAGTAACCTTGTCTTCTTAGCTGAGTGCATAACTCTATTCCTATAACGAGCTTAAAAACTTTTAAAGAATAAAAAAAAACTTGGCCGGTGGGGGTAAGATTTCCACCCACGGCTTTATTTTGATAGAGAACCTCAACCTTCTCCGGTCGAGAAAACTCCCGAACCTCGGCAACACCCTATAGGGCCGTGCAGATACTTGGGGATGAACACCGTTGACCGTGCTGGTGACTACCGCAATTACACCCAGGTAGGAGAGCCCAACCCAGCCCCGGGCCTGGATTCATGGCACCCAAGTTGGCGTCGTCGCCACTATGTTTTAGGCTGCGAGCGAGTGTTTTTTTTCTCCACAAATTGGTGCACACCAGGATTTGAACTCTGGTGGGAGGCCTCACCACTTGAGGTGCTAACCAACTGAGCTACTGTTAGTTTGCCCAAATTGCTTATGCTTTGAAGCATAACTGCAGCATATTTGCCTTTGGAATGCATTATGCATATACTTCTAGGAAGACAAACTAGTGTTGTTGGGGAGGGTTATTAATGAGGGGCAACAATGTGTTGCTATGGGTGCAGCTGTTACAACTTTAAAAAGTGTAACTGCTACCACTGACTAGTTGGGTACTTTGTGTTTGGAAAAACAGTTATCGTCAAATTTTTCATCCCCCGCTAAGTGATAGTTTCTTCCCACACCATACTGTTGTATTCCATACCAGAGCAAGGTTGCAAATACCCATTTAATTAGGGAAGGTAACTACTAACATTTCTTCAGGTGATTTTGTCACTTTATCGTTGTACCATTAAAACATATGCAAGATGGTTCCCATTTTGCTAGCTTGGTGTATACACATAATGGTTGTATGAATGCATAATGGTCAGTCAATGATGGAGATATGATTGAAAGCTTGGTCCTGCATTCTTCTTTAATGATCTTATGGCTCTTTAATCATATTTTTTCATATGCATGCAGATATTGAGTTCACACAATGCATTGTTATTGTTTGTCCTTTAAGTGTAGTGGATTACCTGAGTTACCATTTGTCTCAACTTTTGGTGAACATGAACCGATAATGAATAAGCAATGAGAAAGTGGGCTGCCCATGTATTCGCATTACCAGTGGGAGTCTTTGTGCCACCATTTTAACAAAATAGCACGTGGAATTAAGTACTGACCCATCTTGGCCAAGGCGCAAGCTTTATTTCTTTATTGCATAGAGGATGCCTTGTCTGTTAAATTCTTGATGCTGCTTTGCTCATACCGTTCAGTTAACTCAATCTTGTTCTTCATGAATCTTAGGCCCTTTTTAGTGAATGAGTTGGAGCCACAATACCTCCTTCACGACCGCAGAAAAGTGTATGAGGTATTGTAATGGAGATTCATTTAGTGTCCTATTGCATTCAGTTTTCCGTGTTCTCTAGTCTGCACAATGCAGTGTTCTGCTTGTTATCAAGGCAGTGTTTTATTATGGACTCATCTTTCTGGAGCAGTTCAGTACTTCTCATATTGACTACTGAGAATACCAGTTACAATTCTTTGGCCTGATAATAGTCTTAAATTGGATTTGCCGAAGTACTGTAGTCAACTTTCCTAGAATCATTGCTAGTCCTGGAGGGCTGATGTAAAAGGCCTGAATAGGCCACTTGTTTATGGAGTCCCTCTATACTAAAAAAGGTAGTCTTGTAGAGCAGAAGTAAGAAGTCTGAAAAGTGAAAACTATCGTATAGATATACATCGTTAGAAAGTTTGGAGATGTATCATTCTATTTTGTGACCAACAATTGTAATTTGCTATTCTTAATAATTTGTCTATCAGACAAGAGCTTTATGGTGATTTTTGTTGATGAACCTGATGAGTTTCTATGATTCCTTGTGTGTGTTATTTTTTTTCTTTGGAACAACCTTGAACTAACTACACTTATTTTCATGTTTAAGCATCTCGAGAAGTACGGAATTCCTGTGCCCAATTATGCTCTTGTCAATAGGGAATATCCATACCAAGAGCTAGACTACTTCATTGAGCAAGAAGATTTTGTTGAGGTTCATGGAAAGCGTTTTTGGAAGCCTTTTGTGGAGAAACCTGTTAATGGTAATTCACCTATATTTACACAATCACTTTCTTTGCTGTGTCGCTATTTTCCATCTCACACCTGAGTTTTCCCCTCATTGGTGCCGGAATGGTTTATATCACTGTGTATGAGAAGCAACTAACCATGTGTGTGTGGGTACAGTGGTATAAGAGTAGGAAGAGCGACCTGTTTATTGTAGTACATAATAGTAACTTATGTTTACTTATATATAGATGCTCTCTGGTTCCTTATTTGCTATATTTTCTTTTCCACTCCAGGTGATGACCACCGAATAATGATATATTATCCAAGTTCTGCTGGCGGTGGAATGAAGGAATTGTTCCGAAAGGTTAACTTTTAACTCAAAACTGTTGTTGTTTCGTGTGCCTTGCTAAGAACCATCTTTAATTCTGCTTACTTTGATGGGCTCTCTCTCCCTCCCTCCCTCCCTCCCTCTCTTTTGATGCTTACTTGAGCCTAAACTATACAGTGAAGGTTCATATATACTCTTTGGACCTTTTTTTTGGCTGAGTTGGGACAAATGGATCTAATTTTCGGAATCAGGCTTCTGCATTCTTTAATAACTTATAAAAGACCTATTTGGACATTGCATTGATTTCCTTTTTGGCTGCTAGGCTGCTGTCCACTACTTGTGCAAGTTTTTACATACCATGGAGACTTTTAAATTCTCAATTTTTTTGTGGTGAATTTAGTAGTGATGAAAAACTGCCGGTTAGAAATCACTCGTTACTCTGGCTTTGGTCAAAATATAGTTTATATAAATATGGCGTAAACTATACTGAGGTCATTATAGTTTCAGGAGGGTAGACATAGAGGACATATTCCTTGCAATTTTCCTGTGAGATCTTCTTTTACATGTTTTTTTTGGTAGCTGTGCCCAACTTGGTTGAGGGTGTAGATTTATAGCTGGATCACCTAGGTATTGGTCCTCTTAGACTTGAACTCAGGTTCCTATTTATTCTTTGTACAAATGCTACCTAATTCCTCCTGTATTTGTCTAGTTTTTGTACATGTTTTTAATGTTAACTTATTATGCCTTCTTGAATTGTTTCATTTTTTCATGTATCTATGCATTGCTGCATAAACGCAGGTTGGTAATCGTTCTAGTGAGTTTCATCCTGACGTTAGGAGAGTGAGGCGTGAAGGATCTTACATTTACGAGGAATTCATGCCTACCGGTGGCACAGATGTTAAAGTAAGATGCTTTGCACAAGTTTATTGTCTACTGATGTATTTTATAAATTTCATGATGCAATTTGATTTTACTTTTGTGATTTTGGTATTCCAAAATGGTCTCGTGAGTTTTGTGTTCCTGCCTCCCAAAGAACCTGAAATGAAAGGGGCCGCTAGAAGCTTCTAAGATGTTACCTTTTTTTCTTTTCATAAAGAAAAAAATGAACTCAACGAGTATATAATGGACAACTTCTCTATTTTAATTGAGGTTATCCAGCAGTATACTAGTGGCCCATAACATTATCTTGTGTTGTTGTCGTTCCTTAACATTTATAATAAGCTTTTCAGGTTTACACTGTTGGCCCAGGATATGCACATGCTGAGGCACGGAAGTCACCAGTGGTTGATGGTGTTGTTATGAGGAACCCTGATGGGAAAGAAGTATGGGCTCATGCTCTTTGTTTAAATCCAAATTTAATATCCATTGGTTTATGTTTTTACTTATACCATGGGTGGTCTAGTTCTTTCAAATAGGAGCATTGGTAGTTTTTTATTTTAGTTATCACCAGTATATGTCGTTGTGGAAACTTGCTCATATATGTTAGATTGTTTGCTAATAAGCTTGTTAATGTTTATAATACGAAAGTAAAATTCAAACTTGGGTTCTACTTCCAAGATTCACATCTGTAGGTCGACGTGTTCTCACACACAGTTATATTTTTTGGATGTTGTGTGCCATCATGCTGTCATGTTTTAATTAGGCTATCCGCGTCAAATTGATTGACATTGATGCTTGTTTCATTCTTTGGATGATGATAGATCGTACTATTGTTTCTAAAATCAGTCTTTTGTACTTCTAATAATTATTACTTGAAGGTACGATACCCTGTTCTTTTGACGCCTACGGAAAAACAAATGGCAAGAGACGTCTGCAGTGCTTTTAGACAGATGGTAACACTTCCTTGTTTTGTTATCTTAGTGTTTTCTATAATTCTAGATACCTTGATCATCAAACTATACTTTTGGATGGACGTTGAACCGACAGATATAAATTGTGACTTCATTGATTATTATGTGACTCGTATTGGATACTTTAATTTCTTGAAATGATCTCAGATACGATTTCTTTTTCATCAGCTGTGTACGAATGGTTAAAAGCAAAAGTAGTGCATGGCATCTCCCAAAACTTCAATACTAGATGCGGTGAAATGTTCCTAATATTTTTCAAGTAGCATATAAAATTCCAGTTCCAAAGTTCAGCTGCAGGATTCAGGCGTTTCATGTTACACTCAATGTAGAGAGAGAACATAAAATAACATATTTTCCATATCTGTATATTTAATTATGGTGACTATATTGCATCATTTCGTTTCTTATTTTTTCTTTCTTTGTTCCGATATGTGGTCTTGTTTTCTGTAGGTTTGTGGTTTTGATCTCTTAAGGTGTGATGGGAGATCATATGTCTGTGACGTCAATGGATGGAGTTTTGTAAAGAACTCATATAAGTAATTTCCGTAATGCTCCTGTTCTTTATATAAGAAAGATATCTGTTAGATTTGATGAGTGCTGTAACTATTGGACCAGGTATTATGATGATGCTGCCTGCATTCTAAGAAAAATATTTCTTGATGCGAAAGCTCCTCATCTTTCATCAACCATCCCTCCAAGTCTTCCTTGGAAATCAAATGAGCCAGTACAGCCCACTGAAGGTCTTACACGAACGGGAAGTGGAATAATTGGTACATTCGGACAGTCAGAAGAACTGCGCTGTGTAATTGTTGTGATACGCCAGTAAGGACTTGCTGTTTCTTTTTACTGCTATGAGTAATTGTTAAGGCTGTATCTTGACTTACATTCTTTTTAGTGGTGATCGGACACCGAAGCAGAAGGTGAAATTAAAAGTTACAGAGGAAAAGCTCCTGAATTTGATGTTGAAATATAATGGTGGAAGACCAAGAGCTGAGGTACCCCTTTTGTTTGCGTCTTCTTTTTTAAATACATACATTGCCTAAATTGATCACTGTTATGTGCTTCTATTGCAGACTAAATTGAAAAGTGCTATACAGTTACAAGACTTGCTAGATGCTACCAGACAACTTGTACCACCAACTAGGTATGCTGAGCTGGAATAAGTATCATCATTCTACTATTGAGGATTTCATAATTAGCTTCCATAAATAAGCTTCCCCACTTTATTCTTATATATTGTATAGAGTTGTAACTTTATGTGTTGTTACCAGATGTCAGTATTTGCTTGAAATATTTAGGCCCTGTTTGTTTCCCCCTCAGATTATAAAATTCAGCTTACATAATCTATAACCTGGGGGAGAGCAGCTTATAGGATTATGATAATCTGGCCTGTAAATGGCTATAATCTGGCTATAATCTGAGACCTGTTTGTTTCAGCTTATAGATTATATGATCCCGATTATATAATCTAGGTGGGAAACAAAAAGGGCCTTAGTTTGTCTTCTGGTGCTTCAACTTCTCTTTTCTGTCTATCCTGGAAACCAATGAATGTCCCATATCTTTAGGTCGGGTCGCGAGAGTGATAGCGACGCTGAAGATGTCGAGCATATTGAAAAGCTGCGTCAAGTCAAAGCAGTACTGGAGGAGGTAATTTCAAACTGTCCCAATTAAGGTGTCCATAACTTTTTCTATGGGCACGTTGAACATTTCTTTGTTAGTTGCTTCATATCTAGTGCAGACTAATAGCTAGTTGCAACCATGCGGTGTTAGCATCAAACAACCAGCCATGGAAATTTATTAAAAACTTGGTGAAGGATGGTGGTGCACATGCATGAAGTTTTAATTTCCAAATTCCAATTCAGTAATACGCTTCAAAACGCAAGGAGAAGAAATTTCTGGTTTAGTAAAATTGAAATGGAGGTAGCAGGGGGGACGCATAAGTTACTACTTCCGTCGAACTTTTTCCCTTGTTTATACTGTCATTTAAGTTATTTCTTAAATTTGAAAGTGATATGATGCACCATATGTCCGTTGTCTATTTGCAAACATTTTTATTTATTTCTGTGAGTTGTTGGTTACACCAAACGTTTTTATTTATTTCTGTAAGTGGTTGGTTACAACTATTTGTATGCCCTTGTTATGATCCTAACAGCCACATATGTTCTTTATTATGAACACATAGACATTGACAGTCCTTGGCTCCTTGCTATTAGTTCAGTATCTCACTCCTACTAGCGTCATTAATTCTTATTTCTTCTTTTTTCAGATCCTAATTTGCGGAGTAGCATAGGCTATGATGCTGTTTTTGCTTTTCTTTCTGATTATCAATGCAATTTACATAGGCTATGATGCATATCACTTCAACATTTTTTCTGTGTCTCCTGATACAAATCCACACCAATCACAATGTGTACAAATGGGCTGCATATCTATATTTGTGGCCTCAAGCCTCGTAATGTATACAAATTCTGGACATTTTTTCTGTGGATCCATAACAAACTCACCAATTTATTCACCTATAAAGGAGTATTCCCTTTCTAAATGGAAGAAACTAACCATAAACATCTATGGTGGGCATTTAATTGAGTGCTGTTATATTTTACTTGAGTGCCTATATCTCATACTAAAACAGTCTTAATGAAACTATGACTACTTTTAGTTGAGTGCTGTTATACTTACCATGAAAAGATTTTATCATCCTTCTTTTGACATCTGATAACTTATACTACTTTTGCATTGCTAGGGTGGGCATTTCTCTGGCATTTATAGGAAAGTGCAGCTAAAGCCGCTGAAATGGATTAAAGTTCCAAAGCGCAATGGTGACGGTGAAGAAGAACGACCAATTGAAGCCCTGATGATACTGAAATATGGTGGTGTACTCACTCATGCTGGGAGAAAGCAGGTTTTATACTAAACAAATTGTGCACAATGAAACTAATTTCATGCAGTTACATATAATTAACTCATATCGAATGCTGTGATTTTCATTTAATGCTTCTATTCAGGCAGAGGAATTGGGAAGGTTTTTCAGAAACAACATATACCCAGGTTGTTCACATTCTTCTCGCCCCTATTATCTTGATATGAATTGAAAAGTCACATGTTCTTTTCAAGGGGAATTCATCATATGCTTAGCTCAATATTGGATGTTGTTATCAATTAAGAGAAGCTGTGCCGGAGAGAAACTTCAGTTGTGGGGCCACTTGGGTCCCATAATCCTTGAGCTTTAAAATTGTCTTGGGGGAGTTACTAATGCTGAACATGGTACCTCTTAAGTAGTCCGTCCCCCCCCCCCCCCCCCCCCCCCCCCCCCCCGAGTTGGTTCGTCTTAAGTCGGTGTGGTTATTTTATGTGTGAAAATTTGTAAGGTGGCAAGAGGTTTAGATATACTTAGGTGGCATGTATAAGTGTGTGGCATTGCTCTGACATGCCGTGATGGTGCAAAACTAGCAAAATCAATCATAAACTCTCATTTCCACTTTAGGTCTTTACAGGTTTTGTAGTTGCTTTAATATCTGTTTGATATGTACACCAATTATAAGTTTGGATCCCCTGCATTTTAATATTTTAAAGTCCTGGTGATTTTGAAGTTTAAGGACCTCCATTGGAGTATCTAATAACTTTTTCTAACAATTCAAAAAAAAAAGTGCTCTACATCTGACTCTATCTTCTTTCCTGCACATTCAGCCATCTGAAATTTGTTTTCAAAATGTATTCATCGTACTCTTTTGTTTGATGTAAATATTCCTTGTACTCCTTGAGATTTTTTCTTTCTGACAGTTGTGGTTTGTGAAAAATAGGTGAAGGAACTGGTTTGCTTCGTCTCCATAGCACTTACAGACATGATCTAAAAATATACAGTTCAGATGAAGGCCGTGTACAGGTATGCTGGGTCAGTTTTTATTTATTTTCATTTTATGGCCTCTTAGAAATACCCGCTTGAATCCTCTGAAATTCGTTTAGGTCTTCGTTGGAGTCTTCGTTTTTGGCTATAGTTCTTTTGGGTTCTAGCTAGTTTGAATCTTTGGCTTATTTCTGCAGAAATGGGCAAAGCACCACTGTGAAAAGTATTATTTCTGTAGTAGATTACATATGGGGTGTTCGTTTCTTTGGGGCTAAACTTTAGCCCTGTCACATCAAAGAGAATCTTGCCATTTAGGAGTATTAAATAAAGTCTAATTACAAAACTAATTGCAGAACCCTTGGGTTAATTCGCGAGATGAATCTAATGAGGGTAATTAAGCCATGATTAGCAGATGGTTATACCAAAACATATATTAATTAGGCTCATTAGATTCATCTCGCCAATTAGCAGCCATCTGTCAAAAAGATTTGGGGCAATTGTGTTTCTACCATCATTTTGTTGTCCAATTGTGATTTTAACCCCGAATCTGGAATTTTGTGATTTTACCACAACTTTTTTGAACTGAAGCAAACTTGTACCATGAGTCTGTTAGCATCACTTTGACGGTGTTAACTAGTCAAGGGAAAGACCAAATTGCCCTTTTGTGATTTTACCACAACTTTTGGCATTAACCTATGTACAACAGATTATGAAAGTTTTTGCTATTTTTAAAAAGAAAACTTTAACAGATTTTAATAGATTTGCAGGAATTTTTAAATTTTGAAAAATTGGTAAATTTAGGCAACTTTTGATAGAATTATTTTATATTAATAAGACATATAGCAAACATATGCTGTTTGAACACCCTGCTACGGCGTTCAGAACTTCAGGGTCTTTCAGAGCACAAGCGAACAGAGAAGACATGGAAGTTTCTCCCAACATTGCAATTCCCTCTCGAACTGCTGGGTACCAATTTCAATCCACAGCGTGCCACCGTTATGACTCAGACAAACCAATGAACTGCAGATCGTGTGCTCGCCGAGCCGGGCCACGCGCTCGCCGCGCCCGCGCCGAGCCCTGGCCGTTCGCCCGTGCAGTGCCCCCACCGTGACCAGCCGCTCGTGCCCTCGCCGCGCCCCAGCCGGCCCGCGCTGAGCCCTTGCCGCGCCGCGCCTCGCCGTGCCCGCCCGCGCCCTCGCCCTCGCTGTACCGTTCCATCCAGCCGCCTCCTTGCTTGAGTTAGGGTTGGGGTTGGGGATGGACTGGGGAGAACGACTGATGTTCGTGACTCTGGCCGTCGGGAGCATACGGGAGTTGGTAGTTTGATCTCGTCGGTGTTTCTTTTTCTTTTTTTTTATTTGTTTATTCGCTTCCATCTGAATCTGACGGAGGTTCACAACGATGGTAAACGGTAGCTTCGGTTCAAAGATTCCATGGTAAAATCGCAAAATGGCAGATTCGGGGTTAAAATCACAATTGGCTTTGAAATTGATTGTAAAAACGCAATTTTCCCAAAAGATTTTGTCATTAGACTAATCGAAATATTCTTAAATAGCAAGATTCTCTTTGATGTGACAAGGCTAAAGTTTAGCCTCAAAGAAATGAACACCCCCATAGTATGTCCAGAATTAGGGCGCAAAATGCTACACATCGATAGTCTCGTAGGCTGCCTCGTGCAATGCCATGGAGGAATTTTTATGATTTGGAGGAGGGACGGATGTGAGGGAAAGATAATGTTGTATCCCTGTGTTAATGTCTCGAAATAAGCATGAGAAACTATCGTGAAGGTTTACTCAAAGGGAGCAGGAAGAAAGAAGATTGGAAAATTATATCCCCTCCCTCATACCCGTCCCCCATTTCTTGTTAATAAATACTCTTATCATTCGTTATCTGCATGTTCACGGTGGTGTGAATTCCAGATGTCTGCAGCAGCGTTTGCCAAAGGCCTTCTCGATTTGGAAGGGCAGCTAACTCCCATACTGGTTAGTTTCTTATGATCTAGCAGTTCTTTTTTATTAATTGATTCCACCTCTATCACAACATCATTTATACCAACTCCTTTCAGGTATCTCTAGTAAGCAAAGACTCATCTATGCTAGATGGACTGGAAGATGCCAGCATTGAGATGGATGAAGCAAAGGTTTTCTTTTATATATTTATTGACATAGTTCACATTGAAGTTTCTATGATTCAAACAGTCATATGGAGTTTTCTATAAAGACATGCGTAATTGGATACTTATTTTGATGTTGCCTTGAGACGAAGTGGGAGATGACAATGTAGACTCTATGTAGCTCGTATCTCAGCAGCATCTATAGGAGCTGAATTTAATTGTTTCCCCTCTGAATTTTATGCATCGCTGGAGCTACCATGAGAAAACTATGAGGAAACCAGAACCTTTATGAATTGTAAAAAAAGGAATCTGAATAATTTATTTTTTGAATATTCACTTTTGTTTTAAGGAATTCCCGTAGTCCTCTTGTATGTATTACACTCTCTCAAATCCAAAGTATAAATCTATTAGGGTAGTAACACTGTCTTCAAGATAACACATTGACTTGAAATTTATATAGACATATTTTTAAGAATACTATTTTAATTATTTTCATGATAAATTTGATAACATCTACAGTGTCAGTCTCTAATTATTTTTGCAGTGGTGGTAAAAGTCGAAAAAGTTTGACTGACTATAATCCTAAAATGACTTACATTGGGGTAGTGTATCCTGTGTCATAAAAAGCAGTCACGCAGTGGGAATGTCTACTAGCACCTTAGGTGGTACCTAAGAGGCATAGGAGCTTGGCAGTCGATTTTTGAAACAGTGCAATCACATGAATTTACTCATTATCAATCATGACCAGAACCCAAAAGCTAAATGAACTGTCCTTTCAGGCTAGATTGCATGAGATTATCATTTCAAATGCTAAATCAAAGAAAACGGAGGAGCCACTGAACTTTCCATGGATGGTTGATGGTGCTGGATTGCCTGCAAACGCTTCTCAACTCCTGCCAAAGATGGTAAAAATACTTTTTGAGTGGATATATATAGCTGGATAATCTAGAAAGATCAATGTACTTAAACATCTCTTAGAGAAGAGAGAAGTAGTATGTTTTTGTACTTCAATGATCTACTTCTAATTGTTGAATTGCTCAATTTCCGTTGAAATTCGTTTTCTATATTGTTTAAACAGCTACACTTTTCATGATTTTTTGCCAGTCCATGCTAATCTTTTTCTTGGGTATCTTGTTCTTTACAAAGCACAAAAGTCTGACACATATGGTTTGATTTCTAATCTGTGTACTGCTCTATGGTCACGAGTAATGACTATATGGTTATTTTTCCCCCATATTCACATTAATCAGGCTAAGTTGACGAAAGAAGTAACTGCACAAGTCAAGCTACTTGCTGAAGGTGAAGATGAAAAGCTTGCATTGACAAGCTCATTTTCGAAATATGACCAAGCAAAAGCTCTTGGGAAGACAACTATTGATGTGGCTCGAATTGCCGCCGGTTTGCCTTGTGGTAGTGAAAGCTTCCTCCTGATGTTTGCCAGATGGAGGAAACTTGAGAGGGATTTATACAACGAAAGAAAGGAGTAAGCGTTTCATAATTATTCATGATGTTCATATTTTTTTTTATGGACAGTTGCTTTTTTTCCTTTTCCTTCACTCATGGTGCTTTGTATTATGATGCAGCCGTTTTGACATTACACAGATCCCAGATGTATATGACTCCTGCAAGTAAGTTGTGAAAAAATTCAATAAATTTGACTAATTTAAAAATATCATGTGTAACACTGTTACTATATATCTTGTTAGTGTACAGTATTTTTTTTTAAAGGTCATTTGCATAGCATCATAAAACAACTCTCTGTAAATGGCATAGGCCTTATGACTAAACTAATGTACTGTATGACAGATATGACATTCGCATAATGTTCATCTTGATCTTGAGGCTTTGTAATAGCTGTAGGGTATATGTCAAATAAATCTTCTTAAAGTAAAATATGATGTGTAGTATATCTTCTCAGTGCACTCTGTTTTTTCAATCCTCAAAGGTCATTTTTGTTAGATATATATGTACCTGTTTGTAGTTTCTCTCACAAGAGTTTCCTTGCATATGTACACACTACACACTAACATCTGGCCCTTGAGGCTTATGGAATTGACCGTGTTGCATTATCTAACAATTTAGATCAGCATAATAATACAACTCTTTATAAGTGGCCTAAGCCTTACGCCTACACTAATGTATTGTTCAACAGGTATGACCTTTTGCATAATGCTCACCTAAATCTTGAAGGTTTGGAAGAGCTGTTCAAAGCCTCCCAGGTAAGCCTTACGACTGTGTACTTTTATACTACATAGTAACACTCCTGCTTTTTGACTCTCTTGCACATGATTTTAAGCATTCGTTTTAGAAGAGGTGTCAGTTAGTGCACATGTAATGATATGGAACTACAATGTAAGTCTGTGATTGATAGATGAAACTTAGCTTCAGGGGGTGATCTGTGATCAAGCGCCTTAATTTTGATCAGCAGCCTGTATGGTTGCTGCCTTCTAGAAGAGAGCTGCATCAGCAGCTACTCTGTTTGCTTGGGTACTTAGCTACTAAGGTAACTTACTCTAGTTAATGTAGAAGTTAGATTTTGCTTCCTGCTACTGCAGGCAGCTGTTTCAGTCGGTTCATACTCAAACCAACCAGTATCCATGTATAAATAGGCCTCAAGGCCAATGCAATCAGATCAGCTATTCAGCCTAAGATCAAGAACACTACTGTGAACTATCCTCTGTGTGTGTTTCCAATTTACCTCCAACAGTTATTACCTCAAGTTCCGGAAGGCAATATATTATACTATATTGGATAATATAACAATGAACATATAATTAATTCCTCAAAAAAATGAACATAGAATTATTCCTTAATGCTATTGCATAGAAAAAGAAAATTCGAATTAATGGGCTGACATACAACTCTGACTATACAAGTTATAATGTGGGAGGGAAACCCCACTTCGCCATTTCCTTGTATCATGGCATATAAGCAATCTCATGAATAGCTTTGTATGTTAACCTGTTGTACCTCGGTCAATTACTCAATCATGAAATATTTGGTAACTGGATAAGTTTGTTTTTTATATATCCATGTATATATGTTGTAGTGGTCTCCCTCTAGTTCGCTAGTGCAGATGAGTTATCTTGAATGCTTGTTTAACATCTTCCATCACTGCTTGTTCTTATGTTCTTGTAGATACTTGCTGATGGTGTCATTCCAAATGAGTACGGGATCAACCCAAAGCAAAAATTGAAAATTGGCTCAAAGGTTTGTTGTTGGGCTATATTTCACTGCTTGATTGAACAAGCAAATATATGCATACAATACTTTCAAATGATTAGTTGTTTTCGTGCCTGTTACATGGATTTTCATGGACACCATCATTCTTGATATATTTCAGTTTTCACACTCTTTTAGATCTATTTATGAAATTACACTTTCTTGGTATAGCTAGTTTGCTTGAAAGTTCCTTTAATTTGCTATTCAATGAAGTGGATCCTTTCTACTTGTTTGGTCCAATAGAGAGAAGCTTTGTATTATTGCAGATCACATTGTTTTTAGCCATATAAGAAATTTGCGAAAAGGAACATTTCAGGGAAATTTCTTAATTTAGAAGCCCTTGAAAATTCCCTCCATTTCTCATATGTCCCATTATTACTTTTTATTTCACTTTATTGAAAAGTTTGGGTTCTGTTTTGGCCCATATAAGTGGATCCTTACGGTGTTTACACCTGGTGGTAGGTTCGACACAATGAACTACTCCCTCTGTCCACAAATATAGTGTTCATCTAGTTTTGTCCTAAGTCAAATTTTTTAAACTTTGACCAACAGTATTGACAAAGCTATAAATATTGACAACACAAAAATGATGTCATTAGATTCATAGTGAAATCTCTCGCTTTCTCTAGAATCTTCTAGAAAAAAGAATAGCTCTATCCTTTATTTAAGAAAATACTTAACTACTAATTAGATTAGAACCTAATCAAAATAGGATTACTAATGTATGCAGCCTAATGAGGAATAATACTAAATAGAATAATGTGTAACTCTTTAAGTTTGAAACATTATATATTTATATATATTGTTGGTCAAAGTTTCAAAAATTTGACTTAGGACAAAACTAGAGGGACACTATATTTGTGGACGGAAGGAGTGGTGACCTTTTTATCCTTCTTAATTTATCTCACTTTGTCCTGTTCATATCTTTAATACTTTTCCTTTTAGATTGCGCGCCGTTTATTGGGAAAAGTTCTAATTGATCTACGCAACACTCGCGAAGAAGCTATCAGTGTTGCTGAACCGAAATTTATAGAAGATGAGGCTCTATTCCTACCAACAAAAGAAACAGAGCTCCCTCAAAAGAATCAAGTTAGAAATGAGGATGGAAGAAGGTCTAGTACCACCAGTGAGAAGTCAATGGACCAAGAAGATGAAGATGATAGAGAAACTAAATATCGCCTAGATCCAAAGTACGAGCAATGTTTACTGAATTTGTTTCCTTTTACTGATTTACATGTAAAGCTTAAGTTGCTAATATATTTCTACTGCAGGTATGCCAATGTAAGGACACCTGAGCGTCATGTCCGCACAAGACTTTACTTCACATCGGTATACTGGAGCATTTTTCTTTCCTTTATTGCATTTTTGTTCAATTGTTCTTATCGTACTTTCCCAAGTATATGTGATATTCTGTACAATTTCTGTACTAGGAATCTCATATTCACTCTGTAATGAATGTCCTTCGTTACTGCAACTTGGATGAATCTCTACAAGGAGAGGATAGCCTTGTCTGCCAAAGTGCTTTGGACCGTCTTCATAAAACCAGGGAGCTTGACTATATGAGCAATATCGTGCTTAGAATGTTTGAAAACACAGAGGTATGGATCTGTTTGTTATCTTTATTTAGTAACCCAACAATTATTTTTTATCTTTTTATTTGTTAATCATACATATTTTCATTTCATTTCTGACTTGTTTTGAGCTCAAGTTATCAACCTATGTTAGACTAACTGTTGGTCCTTTGCTTGAGGTAGCTATGTTCTGTCCTCAAGTGTGACTACTTAATCAAACACCTCATATTAACTCCATTTCAGGGGAGTTTGTGTGCCAAAGTAGCTGTTCATGTGCAGCCTATCAACATTCCTATCTATCTTTTCGCTATGATTTAATAGCCCTAGGTCTGATCCATGACTCATCTTGCATTTAAGCATTTCATTGTTCCCCTTTATGGGGAAAAGAAATAGTAATCACATGTAATGATACATCCATATTAGCAATCCTTTGCTATATTTAGATCTCGTACTTAATCGGGTTCTGCAGCTGAGTATCAGTTTATCACTTCATCTGCTTATTTCATTACGAGATTTGTACTCCTGAATTGGTTTGTCCTGATAGTGTGTACTTGGTTTGGCAATTTCATTATTTATTATGTTCTTGGTTTGGTTTTGCTCCCAGCTTTGGAAACATGACAATTGCTATACGACCCGTTTACAAGTTTCTGTAGTCCAATCGTGCAATCTTCTTACCAATTTTCTTTCCTTACAGGTTCCATTAGAAGATGAGAAAAGGTTCCGGATCGAAATGACCTTCAGTCGTGGTGCTGATCTGAGTCCCCTAGAGGTACATTAGTTCAGTTGTGCGTGCTTTACAGTTGAAAGTTTGAGTTAACTGACAACATATTTTTGGGTCCAGGATAAAACCAGCGAAAGCTCTTCCTTGCTCCAGGAGCACACCCTGCCGATAATGGGACCCGAGAGACTACAGGAAGTTGGGTCCTACCTGTCATTAGACAAGTTTGAGAAAATGGTGAGGCCCTTTGCCATGCCTCCGGAGGACTTCCCTCCAGCTGCTCCTCCACAAGCCTTCTCAGGCTATTTCTCCAAAGGGGCCGGAATGCTGGAAAGGTTGGCCAGTCTCTGGCCTTTCCACAAGGGTGCGAGCGGGACCAACGGAAAATAGTTGAAAACCTTTAGCGGAGATAGCTCATGTGAATATTTTTAGTTAACGCTGTTAAAGCAGGCCAATTTTGACAACGCAAATGATAGGCTCATGTGAAAGTTTTGGCTACGTGTCTTTAATATCTGCTGCGGATGTTGCAAATACGACCATCCGCTGGTCGCGCCTCCATATCCCAGCCTGATAGGCTTTTGAGATCTGAATTTCTTTGCCTGAGTAAGACATTTTTTCCTCGGAAACATTGATCCACTAAATTGATGTTTCATGACTAGCACGCCAATCTTCCTGATAATTACATTTGAGACCAGATCTATTGATTTAGCTTACCTTCATGTTATTGATTGTAGCAATCAATAGTAATAGATTTAAATGTTCAAATTTAAAATAACTATAGTAATAGATTTAAATGTTCAAATTTAAAATAACTATGAAAAACAACTCTTCAATTTATGTGCCTTTTTTATTTAATGCCACATATTTCACTAAGAGATCTGCTGCTGTTCTCGACTGTTTATGGGTTCCGTTCATTATTGCAATACATGAGGCTATCATGCAACCATGTGTCCTTAACTCATGTAAGTCTTAGGTTCGTATTTACTGGATGGTGCCATGTATAGTTAGAAAGTACAAACTCATTTTCCTGGTTGGTTTTTATGATACTTTGTGATGGTCCGTCACCCCTGATGTACGCCAAGTTCATATAATCTGATTCAATTTCGTCCTTAATCAAAATATGCCTGATTCCTTGGCCGCCCCCGCCCCCCGCGCCCCCCCCCCCCCCCCCCCCCCACCCCCCCCCCCCCCCCCCCCCCCCCCCCCCCCCCCAGCGCCGAATAGGCTGAGTACAGTAGGAAAATAGGCAACCTTACATATTGAAGAAACAAATGTCACTCTCCCAATCGACACCTCTCTATCACTAGGGAAAAGGTTAAGAAAGAACCGTATTCTCTGCTCTTAACTCTTTGCTTTTTCTCAAGAGGTATTGACAACTATGCCTTTTAGACAGTGGCTGACAAAAGCAACAAAATGGAGGCCAACTTCATTTCGAGTGGGCATT
Source organism: Eragrostis nindensis (assembly GCA_012490785.1). Taxonomy (NCBI): domain Eukaryota; kingdom Viridiplantae; phylum Streptophyta; class Magnoliopsida; order Poales; family Poaceae; genus Eragrostis; species Eragrostis nindensis. The sequence goes on from JAAXCT010001687.1 coordinate 83,989, forward strand.
TAGTACTGCCACATTGAAGCATCTGGCAATTTCTGAGTGAAAAGTGTTAGGCTTGCAAGATTCGATATGCGGGTCTCTGTCCCTGCTATCTAATTTTTTTCCCCATCATGATAAACATGCTGATAAATATTAGAATTTTAATTTATGCTTTTTTAATAGTTTGTGGAAAAATATTCCTTCGACCACCGGGTTAAAATATCCTCCGCCAAATTTGAATGCTTGCCAGAATTTTATCACAGAGAGGAAAAAAAACTCAAACCTCTCTCATTCAGTTTTAACATACATCAAATTCCACTTGATCACCGAAGAGAATGCAAATCTCCCTAACCATGACAAGATCTGGAATAATTCTACAATAAGCTTAGGCTAATTTATTCACTCAGGTCCTGTCAGCACGAAAAGCTGTTATTTTGGTCGAATGATGAATAAGAGCAGGATTGTGTAAGCATCCTGTCTTTGCTCAGATGAGGCGTGGGGGAAGAAAACTGTTAAGGGACTACATTAGATATTCTTTTTTTTCTCTTACCTACAAGTACTCATTTCTACGAACACACGAACACTACCTCTATCACTATGACCTCAACTGAAAGACTGGACGGCTAGTTTCGAGATTCCACCACAATGACGGCACACCCAGAGCACGAGGTGACTCGTGTGCTGGTGGCCTAGTCCACGGAACGTGCACATAGCAACTCAAAAAAAAAAAAGTCTTGAGATTCATGAAGTCAACACAGGTGCCTCACTTGACAGGAACGTTGCCTCTCATTGAGAGAATAAATAGCCGTAAAGATGCAACACCTATGTCAAGTCTAAGACTTGAACCTGAATGGGTTGATTCCACCACAAAAACCAAACCAGCTCGGCTATGCTCGCTCTGCTAGATATTCTCATTCAAAAGTCTTCTTTCAACGGTGATTGAAGAGATAACAGGGTAGCAAGAAATTCTTTACTGTCTGTTGGATATAAGTTGATAGTAATGATGCTTTCCTATATAAACGTCAAATAGTGCAGGACGAAGTATAGACCCGTAACACATTTTGTTGATGATACTCCAGCTTTGTAGTTTTACGGCGCTCACCAGTATAATTGATTATATGTCCACTTCTGTTGCGCTATCACTCATCGAAATCCATGCGCTGCCACCCGTCTTCTCATGAACTCTTCTTGCTGTCACTCAGGACCTCGTTGCTTTGTACCACTACGTATTTTCCCTTGTGCTGCCACTGACTTCACGCCGTCATTAATTTTGTTTCCTAAAATATCTGATACTATTTAAGAATGCTAGTGATACGAAGTGTCAAAAAAAACTAATCTGAATCGTCGAATTCTAAATACAATTAGTATATACTAGTGATATTGGGCATCCAAAACTCAGCCTTAGAGTTTTACTGTGCCCAATAAATCCGTATATTTATAACCGGTGGTATTACCGTCATATATGGGTAGTACATACTGTGCACTACATATGATTTGATTATATGTACTCTTTATTGTGCTTATGATTGATTATGTTGCTCGGTCCTTTTAGTTTTAAGTTCAATAGTTAGCTACTTTTGAGATCATTTCTACGTATACATGAAACTATAATCGACCTTGTTTACATGCAAACACTTTCCATGTGTCATACAATTAGGGGTTCTAAAGATTTAATCATCTAGGCATCCAGCCACGAAGCATGATCCATCAGTGACACGAACCACAGAGGATCCAACTGCAACGTAAATCCGCTTTTCTCCAACCTTATTCCTTCACCTACCCTTTTCACCCCCCCTTCATATTTTACCTCCATTTTCTTTCCTCGACACGAGCTCTTTTGATTCCTTCCACCACCTTCTCTTCTCGCGGTGTCTCTAGCGCGCCGCGTGGAAACCCACTCTCTCCTCCTACTTCCCCCCCCCACCTCTATCCATTCCAGAGGTTTCGTCACTTGCTCACTCTCCCTGCGCACAGGAAACTCCTGCGCATTTACAATGCTCTAGAAGTTCTGCGTATAAATCCGAAAAGGGAAGCAGAGGAGAACAGAGAGGCTTCTTGCGGCGGAGATCAGAGGGGTATCTCCATGGCTGACAAGGAGGGGAACCTGGACGCTGTCCTCAAGGAGGCCGTCGACTTGGTAACTACTGACTGATCTTGGGATGGCTATTGGGTTGTGGACTTGTGGTGAACTGTCTGGACAAGGCTGCGTCTGGGCGTTCTTGGTTCTTAGGTTAGCGGTAGTACGGGCAAATTCGTTCTTTGGGTCTTTTTTAATTCATTTTAAGATATTATTATTGGTTTTTGTTATCTCCACGTTTTGTTGGGAGAGCTGATACTCGAAGTAGAAATGTGGAGTTAGGATTTAGTCTGTCTTTTAGCATTGTAGGGTGGCAAAATTGGTCAGCGCGTCCCTATTCATCTCGGTGACGTCCAGGATTTTTTTTATAGAGCTATTTTTTTCCTCAATTCACGTAGCATCGTTGAACAATACGTACTATATCTGCTACAACTAATTCTGTTGTGTCTTGGATTTACAAGTCAGTACTTCGTTGCTAATTCATCACTAAGTGCTTAGAAATGTGAAGCGACGCTTATTTTAGATTAGTAACTCAGTTCAATTGTATGTTCTTACTTCAGAGTTCCAGTTGTGGGTTCTTGCTACTCCCTTTTGTTTCCCACTATTTGGTTAAATAATACGTGTACGAGTTTTATTCTATTGGAAATCTTCTGGGTTTGGTTGGTAGAAGCAGTAGGTTGCACATGACAAGTTGAAGCTAGCATCATATTTTTCTTTTTTTTTTATCTCGAACACGCAGGAGAGCTGCGTATCATATTTTTCTGTTTTATTATGGTGCATGTGGATTACCCAAATTCGGACGACTATAGGACATCTTATGCATGGGAAGCTATTAGCTGATCATCTTTTTTTATTCTTTTGCGGCTAGAAATTGGTCACTCTGTTTTCCTGAGGATGGAACTTGTTTAAATTGATAAAACAACTCTGCTTTTACAACTATTTTGCAGGAGAACATCCCACTTGAAGAAGTATTTGAGAATCTAAGATGCAGCCATGGAGGCCTCACTTCGGAGCAGGCACAGCAACGCCTACATTTATTTGGTCCAAACAAACTCGAAGAGAAGGAGGTCAGGTTTCTCTAGCCCCGTCAGCCATTTCTCGGGAAATATTTTGTTACTTCACATGTTTTATGAAGTTGGAATGCTGATGGCTGGCTGCAGGAGAGCAAGTTTCTTAAGTTTCTGGGGTTCATGTGGAATCCGCTGTCATGGGTCATGGAGGCTGCAGCTATCATGGCCATCGCATTGGCAAACGGTGGGGTAAGAACTGTAACTAAATTTCCTATTTGGTTGTTTATTGTCTTTTTACTTTAGTGAATGTTGATGAATGATTTATTTATAAATGATGTGATGAATGAAGTTTACGTCCTTATCTGTTAACAATAGATGAGCTGTTTTATATCATCAGGGGAAGCCACCAGACTGGCAGGACTTTGTTGGAATTATCACACTGCTGCTTATCAACTCAACTATTAGTTTTATTGAGGAAAATAATGCCGGCAATGCTGCCGCGGCACTTATGGCACGTCTCGCACCGAAGGCCAAGGTCCTTATTCACTTATGTTGCGATCTTGTGTCATCTTTGCGGTGTCTTTGGGAGCTAGAACTCATGTATTGGTGGATAGGTGCTCCGTGATGGCCGTTGGACTGAGGAAGAGGCAGCCATCCTCGTGCCTGGAGACATCATCAGCATTAAACTTGGAGATATCATTCCTGCGGATGCTCGCCTCCTTGATGGAGATCCTTTGAAGATTGATCAGGTTCTTTGACATTTGTCACTTTCGAACCTTTCTTTGATCCTTTCAAGGTTTCTTCATCTCACATGTTAATCTGATCTCTTATTTATAGTCTGCGCTAACTGGAGAATCATTGCCAGTCACCAAAGGTCCTGGTGATGGCGTCTACTCTGGTTCGACGGTCAAGCAGGGTGAGATTGAGGCTGTTGTAATAGCAACTGGTGTGCACACTTTCTTTGGAAAGGCTGCACATCTTGTTGACTCCACGAATCAAGTTGGCCATTTCCAACAGGCAAGACTGAAAAGCCTCGATACACTTGTATCAGATGTCATCCATTATTAATCATCGCTACATTGTTGCATTCATTATCTTGTGATTGATGCAGGTCCTGACTGCCATTGGGAACTTTTGTATTTGCTCAATTGCTGTGGGGATGTTTGTTGAGATCATTGTCATGTACCCTATCCAACACAGGGCATATCGTCCTGGTATTGACAACCTTTTGGTGCTCCTCATTGGAGGCATCCCCATAGCAATGCCCACAGTTTTATCTGTGACCATGGCAATAGGGTCTCATCGCTTGGCTCAACAGGTTTGTTTGCATTTCTTAGAGGACATAGAGGCAATAGATGCCAAGGACTGTTACTATGTTGTGATCAGACCAGAACTTCTATATATTACACACTTTAACCTTTTTTATTCCTCCAGGGAGCTATAACAAAAAGAATGACTGCAATTGAAGAGATGGCTGGCATGGATGTTCTTTGCAGTGATAAAACTGGAACTCTGACGTTGAATAAACTCACTGTGGACAAAAACCTCATCGAGGTTAGACTCGAATAAGCATCATTTACTCCACATCTGATCTCAGTGTGCTTATTAATCTCCTAAGCATAATTTAGCCCAGTTCTGATCTCAAAGCACTCATGAACCTCCTTTTGGTCCAGGTTTTTGAAAAAGGTGTGACTCAAGATCAAGTTATTCTGATGGCTGCTAGAGCATCCCGAATGGAAAATCAAGATGCTATTGATACTGCCATAGTTGGGATGCTAGCTGATCCAAAAGAGGTATATTTGTTATTGAATTGGACATACCTATCTTATTTATTCAGTGACATGAACATCTAACAATATATCCTACAGGCACGTGCCGGTATTCAAGAGGTGCATTTCTTGCCATTTAATCCTACTGACAAGAGAACTGCCTTGACATACATTGATAGTGATGGGAAGATGTATCGTGTTAGTAAAGGCGCTCCTGAGCAGGTGTGCAAAAACTGGGTTGCACCACACCTTCAAAAAGCATAACCTGGATTTATCATTTATAGCATACTTGTATTGATCGATGAGACCACCTGCAGATTCTCAACCTAGCTTACAACAAGTCAGAGATAGAACGAAGAGTTCACACTGTGATTGACAAGTTTGCAGAGCGTGGACTTCGATCACTTGCTGTTGCATATCAGGTGGGTCAATGTGGAACCTTCAAGTGAACTTTGAGCTTTTAGAATCTGAAAGCTCATTTAAACACATTTGATCTAGTATCGCTCGACCGGAGGGATGAGACTGCCCCATGGCTTTTATTTTTTTGATAGAGAAGCTCAACCTTCTCCGGTCAAGAAAACACCCGAACCCCCAGCATCACCCTATAGGGCCGTGCAGATACTTGGGCTGAACACCATTGACCATGCTGGTGACTGCTGCAACTACCGCAGGTAGGAGAGCCCAAAGCAGCCCACGTCCTGGACTCGTGATACCCATGTCGGCGCCACTGTATTTCTGGCGAGGGGATTTGTTTTTTAATTCCACAAATTGTGCACCAGGATTTGAACCCTGGAGGGAGGCCTCACCACTTGAGGCACTACCCAACTGAGCTTCTGTCAGTTTGGTAGCAAGTGTTGATTGGATAATAATCGGAGTTCAATTACTTACACATTTTTGTACCTGTCATCTTCTGTCATGTATGCACATATGTTAAGGAAAATTATTATATTCTGTCATGTAGGAAGTACCAGACGGAAGGAAGGAGAGTCCGGGTGGGCCGTGGCATTTCGTTGCTCTCATGCCACTCTTTGACCCTCCAAGGCATGATAGTGCAGAGACAATCCGAAGGGCACTTAATCTGGGTGTAAATGTGAAGATGATCACTGGTAAATCTCGAATTACTTGTCCAGAGTACGTTTTGTAATATTCTTCCAACTCAGGCAATCCAATTTTTAATAGGCTCCCGTGCATAGGATTTACCTTAGTTTGTTGTGTTCTTAATTGTTGTGAGACGGGCTTTTACATATGCCACTTTTGCATCTTAGAGTAAGTTATTAATCAGGATTGTATTTTCTTATAGCAAAATTCATAGAACTAATGTTGGAGCGATGACTCCTACTACTTAATGCAATACTGTTATGTATGTTAACTGTTCTTAAATAACCAATTGGAGCAATGAGTCCTTCCTGACGTTTTATTGCAAAAATGTGGCATCTTATTTTATATTTCTTATATTCTGTTAGTTCATCTAGATTATATGGACTCAAAACTATTTTCTGATTTCCAGGTGATCAATTAGCAATTGGGAAGGAAACAGGGCGCCGGTTAGGAATGGGTACAAACATGTACCCTTCCTCTGCTTTGTTGGGACAGAACAAGGATGAGTCCATTGCTGCTTTGCCAGTTGATGATCTGATTGAGAAAGCTGATGGTTTTGCTGGTGTATTCCCAGGTATGCTCAAACTCAATAGCGGGGGATAGAAAAACATCGTAAAGTTGGAAGTGGGGTTAGAGAAAAACTAAAATACAGTAAGTTTTTTCTCATTTTTCCAGAGCACAAGTACGAGATCGTAAAACGTCTTCAAGCACGAAAGCACATATGTGGAATGACTGGCGATGGAGTAAATGATGCTCCAGCACTAAAGAAAGCTGATATTGGTATAGCAGTTGCTGATGCAACTGATGCAGCAAGAAGTGCTTCTGATATTGTGCTCACTGAACCTGGCCTTAGTGTGATCATTAGTGCCGTTCTTACCAGCCGTGCAATTTTTCAGCGGATGAAGAACTATACTGTAAGTCAGATGGAACATTCTGATTCATTTTTATGTTCTTTTACTCGCGTTATCTGTCTAATCAACCTTGTTGTTTGCAGATATATGCTGTCTCAATTACAATACGTATTGTGGTATGTTCTCTTGCATTGAATTCGAAATTTAAGATTGCCAAAGTTTCTTGGTCTATAGTTACGTAAGTTTCATATTTTCCTAATGCATACATGTGCAAAGTGTGCTCTATGCTGATTTTGAGTCATTCTCATAGGTCTCTGTGTATTATGCTGCAAGATAATTAGGGGAAATTTGTTTGTAGGACACTGCTTAATGTTGGTTTTGATCTCTTCTTTTGGTCTCGTGGACACTGAGTCTGCAAGACACTATAGCAGGAAAAGTGACTATTTTCAAATTTTTATATCAAGGCACAAATACATTGCAATTTGAAATCTAGCACAAGCATACATTACTATATTCTCTATACATGTAGTTTTTTTTTCATATTTATTGTTGACTGTTTTCGTAAATTTTTAACAAAAAAATTATTTATTTTTATAATCAAACTTTGCAAACAATCGACAAAAAATCAAGAAAAAATCACATGGACAGGAAATGCAACAATGTACATGTGTGCTAAATTTCGTGTTGTAATGTATTTTGTGCATTGAAATACAAAATTTGAAAATAGTCACTTTTTCTGCTATAGTGTCCTGTAGACAAAAGCCATGTTTTCGTAGTGTCCACGAGACCAAAAGAAGGGATCCGGTGTCCAGGAGACAAAACCACCATTAATCAGTGTCCTACAGACAAATTTCCCTAATTAGAACCACAGTTACTACACTTTTATTGTGATTCCAATTCACTTCCTTTTCCACTAAAATTGAATGTTAATTCTTATTTTGGGACTAATGAATTTGGTATATCCATATTTTAACAGCTTGGATTTATGCTGCTAGCTCTCATATGGGAGTTCGATTTCCACCGTTTATGGTCTTGATCATAGCAATTCTTAATGATGGTACATCTTACCCCCCCCCCCCCCCCCCCCCCCCCCCCCCCCCCCCTCTCCTCCCTCTCTCTCTCTCTCTCTCTGTTGTGAATAATAATATGGTGGTGGAAAGTTGGTAGAAAAGGAAGAAAGAAAAAGAATATTGTCGCTATCATTTTATCTTCAACTCTTTTGTTGCATCTGCAGGTACCATAATGACTATATCAAAGGATCGCGTAAAACCTTCGCCACAACCTGACAGCTGGAAGCTTTCTGAGATTTTCACCACGGGAATTGTGCTTGGTGGATACTTAGCGATGATGACTGTCATTTTCTTCTGGGCTGCATATAAGACTAACTTTTTCCCTGTAAGTATCACAGAAACTTCAGATTTAATATAATTTGTTTTATTGTTATGTTTGAAAAATCCTATATTTACTTGGCAATCCCTATTAAACACTTTGTCAACAAAAATACCTCAATTAACTGTAGCATTGCATACATTGACTCTTTACTACTCAATCTTAATTTTAGAGGATCTTTCATGTCGAAAGCCTTGAGAAGACAGCTCAAGACGATTTCCAAAAGCTTGCCTCTGCTGTATATCTCCAAGTAAGCACCATCAGTCAAGCTCTCATCTTCGTCACAAGGTCTCGCAGCTTGTCATTTATGGAGCGCCCGGGCTTTCTATTGGTGTTTGCTTTCTTGGTTGCACAGCTGGTATGTTTTCACACCTCTTGCTCTTCATGACTTGGTAATGCAGTTGTTGAACTAAGTTCCATTGAGACAGTACTCTCCTTCGAATGCAGATAGCTACATTAATCGCTGTATATGCTGATTGGGGATTCACATCAATCAAAGGCATAGGATGGGGCTGGGCTGGTATTGTGTGGCTGTACAATCTCATCTTTTACTTCCCACTCGATATCATCAAGTTCCTCATCAGATATGCACTGAGCGGTAGAGCGTGGGATCTTGTCATCGAGCAAAGAGTAATACATGCTGCATGATTATCTTCAGAATATCCTTTTAGCTCAATTCGATGCATCCTGACAAATGGCTTGGTTTTACAGATTGCTTTTACAAGGAAGAAAGATTTTGGTAAGGAAGAGAGGGAGCTGAAGTGGGCACATGCTCAAAGGACACTCCATGGCCTGCAGCCACCGGATGCAAAACTGTTCCCTGAGAGGGCGAATGAGTTGAATCAAATGGCTGAAGAGGCGAAACGGCGGGCCGAGATTGCAAGGTACGAACAAATCCTCTAATGTTACTTGCATAAAGGAAACTAATATTATTGTTCACCAACAAAGTCGGTGCTATTCTCGTGAAAACAAAACAAGCAAATAGAACATTGTTAGTGATTTCCATGTTGTCATTCTTGGGAGATGGTGTCCCATTTGCATCAATTCTTTGCTTATGGGCAAGCCTTTGGCAATCAGAAGAATCAAATGCAGCTGTGATGCCAAACCAAAACGCATCTCATGTACAATTTTTTGCTGCACTTTGGTGATGTAAAGTTAACTACTGCCTACTGGCTTGTTGATCTTTCTTTGCAGGCTGAGGGAGCTTCATACTCTGAAGGGGCATGTGGAGTCGGTTGTGAAGCTGAAGGGCTTGGATATCGACACCATCCAGCAGTCGTACACAGTGTGATATGCTCGTGCGCCCTGGGTCAATTATATGTCTGCCGTAGTGGAACACCTAGTTTTGTTATTGTAGCTGCTGCCATCGACAGACCGATGTATCTAGTTAAAAAAAAAAGAAGACAGTATAGTAACATCGACGGGAACTGATACTGTCAGGTCAGCTTCTATTTCATGCTGTTGTCTTCAGGGGAGACCTCCCCTGTGCAATCCCGTTCTATTCTGTTGTGCTTGGTTCTGATACGCACGTCCCTGTCGCTACAACCGGTGCAGAGTTGCTTGTGCTATTTTGACAGACTGCAGTGTCTTGTTCTGAAGATTATTAGAAAGTAACATAAAAGGCACATAAATCAAATAACTGGAAAACAGGGCTTGCATCGCGAGATTCGGGACATTGTTGGAAAATAGAGTTGCTTGTGCTATTTTGACAGACTGCAGTTTTTCCTTTGTTTGCCTAAAGGGGGATGTCATTTATATTAAAGTATATTACAAAAGTAACCCAAACATCTCCGAAACCATTGATGGGAGATGAGACACCTTAAAAAAGTCTATCAGGATCATCATTATAAACGGATATTCCACGGACGAGAAACGAACACACCATTTATCGCCGCCATCATCATCTCTGACTGAGAAAACTGGAACTCATCATTTTCGCACATAAGGGGTAGATCGCTAATCTTCCACCAAGCAAATCCATTTGCCGCTGTTGAGCCAGTCATCGAACCTAACATCGCCTCTTTCACTAGATTCGTCGTGAGAGAACACAAATTCAATCAACATCCAGAAGGATGTCATCGAAACCAAACTATCACTAGCCTACTAGCCCACGGCCAGGAAGAACCTATATGATACAAAGGATGAGCCGGAGTACCTTATTCTCTGTTGATGATTCTCTGTTGATGATGGCGCCTTTGCTTTGTCACCACCGCCAAGACATCTTGTCATCCATTGCTCCAAGCAGACAGACTTGGCGACGCCACCACTGCTTTTGACCTGACCACCAAAGGAACTCTAACCCTAACATCCGTTGCTAGGAGCGACTACCACAGAAAGACCTAACTGCCTAAAACTAGGAGCGAGCAATACGAACGTCTCGATATTGGGCCGCCTTCCTCCACCAACAGCGAGGCCAGCGGCGGCAAGGGAACCTGCCGAATTGCCGGCTGTTATTTCCCAATAATTCTAGTTAACTTCTTCATTATCAACTCGATGTGCTATATGAAAGTGACTTATATTGCATAAATGTCAAGAGGTACTCACCTGTGTGTTATAGAAATAGATTTTTTCTTTTAAAAAGAAGGCTGAAGCACTGCTGCCATTCGTTAAGAAAGAAGAAGCAACAAAATTACATCCTAAAGTTCCATACGGTTAGCCTGTCCGGCTCCCAACATCACACCACCCATTTACAGACGAGGAACATACACAATTTTTGTGGCAATGAACACCATCATCCTTTTTCATTAATTCACAATGGTTCAATATATACATTGGTCACACACACTTACACATCATAAAAACACATAGACTGCTGTTGCTTCAACACACACTTTGTTGCCGCTTCAACCGCACAACTCGGTCAAAACACACACATATATGCATCAAGTTACACCGACATATTTGCATGCAGGATCACCTCCACCGATTCACGCATGCACGCTGGCCCTGACATCTCGCTAATTCCCGCCTTGACATGCGCGTTGAAAATGATAAACAAAATATTTATGAAAATGTAAAAATAATTATGTTATATTTAAAGTATATCTACTGATAAAACAAATCATAACAAAACAAATATTATTTTTATAATTTTTTCAAATAAGACGAATTGTCAAAAGTGATATCCGAAAGTTAACAAAGCTCTATATTTAGGGACGGAGGGAGTATAATCTAACGAAACAACCGAGCTTGTTGTGCAAGAACAAAAGAGAGACGGACTCTACTGCTAGTTAGGAACGCTGTCAGACTTAAAAGTTTAAGTCTACATATTTAACAAAGCCAAATGAAAATGGACATGCGTAGATAACAAGCACACGAAGTTTATCTCCGAGCGAAAAGAGAGCAGTTACACGGTGGCACCATTGTTCTCTTCTCATAAGAGCATCTCCAGCAATGGACCTCAAAACAAGGCCCCTACTTCCATTTTGCAGGCCGGCATGTAAAAATAGGGGCTCACAAATTGACTTCAACTCCAGCAGTGCTAGGCCAAAGACCCTATTTTGTGTGGGACCCGTCAGTCAGATTAAAAAAAATTCTTCGGTCCTCCTTCCCGCCGCCCGCCTGCCCATCGCGCCGCCGCCCGAGTCCGCCGCCCGCCGCGACGCCGCCCGCCGCCGCCCGCCGCGACGCCGCCCGCCGGCGACGTCCGCGACGCCGTCCGCCTGCCCACCCTGAGCTGGACGACGCCCGCCCGCGACGCCGTCTGCCTGCTCCATGTGGCGGTGGAAGACGCACCCGAGCTTCAGGTCCGGATCTTCTCCTCCTTCTCCTCCTTCACCTCCATCCAAAGCTGCTGCTTTCCACCAATTGAATCAATCTTGCGCATCGTATTTCAGCAACACAGCCTGTGCATGGCATTGCCTGTTTCAGAGCTTTCCACCATGGTCAGTCAGAAACTCAGTGTGCAGCATGGGATGGACGTTGTAACATGCAGCGCATATCATAATGTAACACCATTTCGTTAGCAAACAATGCAATGAGAAATTGTCATACTGAATTTTTTTTGAGAGGAAGTGTCATACTGAATTGTCAGACAAAGAATAAGATTATAGTACTGAATTGTGCAATGGTAGTGTTTACGACAGCAATTGCAGCTGTTAGATACTTCTTTTTCTGAATTGAGCTCTTACATACTTGCAGTTGCAGGTCACACATAGTTTCTGAAACATTCTTCTTTCACTTCTAAACTAGGTTACTGTCGTAAAACTGACATGGCAATGATAGAAGCTATACAACACTGAAATATGTTGGCTCATTCAGTTTGAACTTGTTTATTTTCCATGTTATAATTGGCTGAACTATTGTTCCTATGGCAGATGTCAAGTCCTGAAAGTGGAGCTCTTCGACTGTGGGATGAAGAGGAAGAGGATGATTCCGATGTTGACGACATCTTGATCCTTGCCGGTCTTAGTGAGGGCTCGAGGAGAAGGAAGTGCAAGAAGAAGTGCTGGATAGTTCTAGCTAGTTGTCTATTTTCTTGAAATAAAAGTGTTGATGTATCCTTGTATGTGCTACTGAAAACTGAATATGTATCCTTGTATGTGGTACTGAAAACTGAATATGTATCAATTTCCTGTCTATTTTTTTTTTTGGCATGTGTGTTCGTGTGCTGCTTCTGTGATGGTTACTTTGATTTACAGCCTATGTTATGTGATGGCTTCAACCATTGGAGAACAGTAGACTGAATCAATCAATCTTTTCTACTGGAGTTGATATCTTCTACTAGTATCAGTTTTAGTTTACATCTGAACAATGTTATCATGCTTTTTAAAAAGCAAATTTTTATTCTGGAATTTTCACTGATGCTTTTTCATTTGATAGATCATTCTGTATAGTGCTGGATAATACCAGGATGCATATCTTTTATTCTAGCAGTACTATTTATAGTGCTGGATAATACCAGGATGACCTTGGAGACACCTTTGTAATTACTATAAATTAATCAGCTGTTGTGCTTGCTCTTGCATGATACTAGAGACACTGTGTATCTTTGGTTCAGCACTGTTTGAAAGTGTTCTAAATATAAACATGGTTTCAGACTTCCATGTTTCAGTGTATTGCTGTTTCAGTAACCTGAGTTGAAACCATGTGTCTGATATATTTTTTTGCATCACTTCAAGCAAATGATTCTTGTTCAGTGTACAGAATTCAGATTTTTGTATGATTCTTGTTCAGTGTATTTTTTGTATCTCTGAACATAGCTCTGAAAAGTACAGTAATCTGTGAGGGAAAATTGAACATATTCAGAGAAGCGAACATTCAGCCTCAGCTATATCTAATCAGCAACATGACATTACAGAAATTAGTGAATTAATGAAACAAAGCTCAGTCAGTTAGTGAATTAATGAAACAAAGCTCAGTCAGCAGATATGTCATATGTGTAACTGATAGACCCATCTCAAGCTAATATATCCCTGAAAAATTGGCCATCACTGGTTTCAGATTGATCAGACAAAGAATATCTGATTACAGCATGTCTGAATGCTCTCAACTCCATCAGCTCTGATGCAGTTCCAAATGGTCACTAGCAGACGAGATGCATACCTCATACAGACTATAGAAAAAGAACTATTCTTGTGCTTCTCCTTTTCAGTAGCAAGACAGGACAAAGAAAAAAATACTTATGCTTGTACCAGCCATAACACAGTGGTAACGTAGGGAGCATTTTTTGAATTTAACATCTCTGTTCCTTTTTAGTGCAAACATCTCTGTTCTTAATCTCTAAATATTCAGGCAAGCATTTACTGAAATTCAGACATCTCTCACTCTGACTACTTGCTGAAATATTGGTTTAAGCTCTGTTGGTCAAGTATTCATGCAGTCTGGCTTGGCTAATAAAATATACACTGCAGTGCATAAACCAACTGCCAAATTACAAGCTCTACATGTGTTTTGGAATGAAACAAAGTAGTCCATGTTTGTATCACAAAAACACATTCGTTCAACCTATGACTGCATGGTGATGCAGCAAACAGCAGTCTCTCTGATATACTAACTCACTGATCAGGCTGCTTTGGAAGCTATTCTCAAACACTGATATACTAACTCACTGATATACTAATCTACAGACAATCAGTGCATCCGCCGCCGAGGGAAGGATCTTCTTGGCCATGTGGTAGCTCGCAGCAGGGAGGAGGTAGAGCACCGCCGGAGACGGCGCGGGTCGCCGGCACGGAGATGGGCAACGTCGAGGTGTTTGGGAACGGCGCCCGCGTGTCATCCATGCCGTAGATCCGGAGCCGGCAGTCTTCTTCGCGGCGGTAGGCAGCGCCGACGGCCCTCGTCGCCGTGCTAGGCGGCGCCGGCGGTCCAACTCGCACGGCCGGAGTTGAGGTCGAATCCTCCATGCGGGAGGCGGGAGGCGGCGCCGCCGAGGGCGGCGAGGCGTGGCCGGGCGACGGCCACCGGGCGCGGGCAGCGAGGGCGCTCGGACGCGGGCGGCCCGGCGCGTCGAGGTCGTCCGACGAGATCGCCTATGGCGTGCGGGAGGAGGGAGAAGAGAGAAAAAAGGAAAAAGAAGAGAAAAAAATGAAAATGAAACAAAAAGCTGGTGGGACCCACGGATGAGAGGGGGAATTGGAGGACCCTAGGAATGAGGGCTTGGAGATGGAGTTTGAGGGGGCATGCAAAATGAGAGCCCAAGTAGGGTCCTTGCTGGAGTTGATTTTTTAGCTCAAGACCTTAAATAATAGAGTAGGGGCTCAAATAGGGTCCTTGCTGGAGATGCTCTAAGGGATAACCAAAGACAGACGGAAATCCGCGGCTCAAAAGCTCGGGGCCCATTTGGCCCAGCGTTGGTTGTGGGGCGATATATTCCATCGTGACCGGGTCCTCGCAATCCAGATCGTTTCGGGAGGGAGAGACTAGGGTTCGATCCGCGATGTCGATGTCCCCGGCGGGTTCCGAGTCAGTGCCTAAGGAGGAGGCGGCGGGCGGCGACGACGCGTTCAAGCCCAAGGAGGAGGCGGCGACCGGCGACGGCCCCAACCCCAAGGAGGCGGCGACCGGCGACGGCCCCGACGATGACGACGAGAGAGATTCCGGCGAGGAATTGGATCTGGTTCTCTTGTACGTGCGGCTGCTGCGTGGTAAGAAGATGAAGAAAAGCGGGAAGATCAAGAAGGTACGGGTGGAGAGGGAGGCGATCGAGCGCCTGCTGCAGATGCGCCCTCGCGACAAGGCCAGGCCCAAGGACCCGCCCTTGCCCGAGGACTTCCACCTGCTGCGCGAGGATATCCGCACCGCCTACCTCAGACGCTGTGCCAGAGCCAAGGATATGTTCGAGTTTGAGCAGAACGTCATCGACCAGTACGACCGCAAGGGCTACGCCGTGGTCCACTCATATGTCGTTGAGTGAAGCGGCATGGCTAGAGGATGGTGGATGGGCGGGAGTGCAGGGATCCTTGATGGTAAGAAGGAGGCGTTGCTTAATAATCTTATCTACTTGTTTGTTCATGTGTGATCCAAAAACCTGCCTGATTATCTAAGTGTCGTGTCTACTAATTACTATGACGAAACCCGGCCAGCCTGTGATCATCATGTTAGGTTATGTCGAGAAAACCATTTGCTATGATGAAACCCGGCCAGCCTCGTCGCCGGAGTGCACACGCAGAGGCGACACCACCCGACTCTCTGCGAGCTGTGCTGCGCCATGAGAGTCAGCTCGTCATCCTTTACGCAGCCGGCGGCGCGCGAGGGGATGGCCGTCAGAGCAAGTATTATAAGGTGTCTCATCCTGCGTGAAAGAAAGAGAAAGCATGAGCGAGGGTGTCTCGCGAGACGCCGGCACGAGCGGGCGAAATGGGCTGCTGGCCAACGCTCCCCCTGTCAAATCCTTCCACGTCTTGCGTGGGCATTAAAAAACTGCGGGCCCGCCACCACTGGTCAGGCAGCTCGGACGCGAGACGCCGGAAAGCTAGCGAATCTATTATCCTGCTCTCAGAGCGTGCCCAAAGGTGAAGATAGCTGCTGGCTCTTGTCGGGTGCCCTCTGCCATGTGCAGAGAGGTGTCAGCCTCTGTGGGTGTTCTAGCGCTAGCGCTTGTTCTAGAGCTACCGTTCTTCTCTTTCTTCTCTTTTTCCCTTAAACAAGTATAAAAGTCCTTCAAGCGCTACCTCTTCTGTCAGGCGTTGGGGAAGCTCTCAGACTATCTCCAAAATGGATATCCTATTTTCCCCTTAATATCAAAAATGGGTCCTCAAACACAGAAAATACACCTCCAACCAAACACCCAAACGTCGTACCCATTTTTCTTCTCGTCGATGCCGCGACCCACAAATACGTCTTCCACGCCGCGCGACGCAGCGCTCTCTCAACCTTCTCTCTCTCCTCTTCGCGCTCGATTCCGCCGCCGCCGACTCCCAACCTCGCCTCTTCTCCCCATCGCCGGCTCGACCTCTCGCGTCAACCCCCTCCCATCTTTCCCCTCCCCGCTTTCCCGTGGACGCACGCTTGGCCGTCGCTGCCGACCCTCCCCTCCCGCGGGCGCGACCGGCCACCGCCGCTGCCGACTCTCCCCCGAGGGCGCACCTGACCGCCGCCGCCCCACCAGCTGACGCGCCGGCCGTCGCGCCCACCCCGTCGTCGCTGGACGCGGAAGGAGGGCCGCCGCCATCTTCCCCGGCGGGCGCGCGCGTCGGCGTGCCGAGAGCGAGCTCGAGGAGGCTGCCGATGGGAAGGCGGCCACCGCCGTTGTCGTCGTTCCACCCTCGCTGCTCCTCCTCGCGGTCGCCTCCTCCTCGCTCTCCCCCTCCGTCGACGCCGCGAGCACCTCCTCGCCGAGCCCAGCTGAACCAGAGTAGCCATGGCGACCACGCCAAGCTGCCGAGGTGAGGAAGGCGAGTGAGGGTGCGTGGTGGCGGGGGGCGGCTCGGCAGCGGGTGGGTGGGCGCGCGGCAGCGGTGGCGAGCGGCTGCGGCGGCAGAGGTTGATGGAAATTGGGTTTGGATTCCTTCGTTCGAGATTGAAGTATTTTGGTCTTCTATTTTCACTCTCACCAGCACTCAATTTAGGTATGGGTCTCGTGGACCGTTGGAGATAGCCTCAGCGTGTAGCTAATAGGTCACATAGTAGCGGATTGTGGAGAGAAGAACGGAACTCACCAGGTAATAATGGTCTACGGAGACGTGCGACGGTGAGATGCGAGTCCCTGCCTGTGTTTTCTCGGACTACTCCTATAGCTTGTTATCTCTTTTCATTTTTATTTATCATATCATTATTTTTCTCGTGCAAAGGATTGGGATTTTTCACTGACCATAGCTGCTGTCATCACTCGAGGAACAGATTGTCAGTTGAACTCTGCATTCTACCGTAGCTGCTGTTATGCTTGTACATTGTGTTGATGAGGTTTTAAACCTGTGCAATGCCGTTTTACTGTGCTTGCTTCTGACATCAATCATTGTCGCGGCAACCAGTGTGGAGTTGTTTCTGCTTTTTGAATATATTTGTGGCAAGAGGTACGTGCACTGATGAGTGCAAGTTTTTCTTCCGGTTGGCGATGTACCAACGGTGCTGGACTTCGGAGAGATTACAACGGCATTGTGCGTTATTGTGACCAGGAAGTAGAACACAACGGCCACCTGTTGCTTGGTTGCGTCTACAGCCGGGAGTGTTGGTTTAAATTGCTCAGGCCGGCGGAATTCCAACAGTTGATGCACAATGGTGACGACGGCTTAGTAACTGATGGCTGCGCTCAAGGAAGGCTGTTGTCAAGGGTGGAAGAAAAGGTTTTGACTCCCTAGTGGTGCTCACCGTTTGGATGATTTGGTGCCAGAGGAATAACAGAGTGTTCAACAGAGAAGCGGTACAAGCGGCCCGGCTAATTGGCCAAGGGCAGAATGAAGGACGATCATGGATCAAAGGCGGGCAACAAAGAACTGTGGCGTTTAGAGGGGTCGTAGGTCGTTTTACGCTTTCCTTGTAAGCACAACCTAATGGTTTAGAAATGTGTAAAATGATATCAAAGAGGGGTTTTATAAATATGATTTCATAAAAAAATACAGTTACAATAATTGTATTTTATAAATAAATTATAGCAAAAAATAGTAGTTGAAGTTAAAATTTGAAAACTGTGTCAATGTCCAACACGACAACAATTTTGATTCTAGAGGGAGTATATAATTGAAATCTTCCTTTTTTTAAGATAATGATTGAAAGCCTTAAATTTCAGAGGAAATTTTAACTTCCAACTTTCCAAGCTTCATCATCCTCTTGCTCAACGCTGAGACCCCGGCGAGTTCCTAGCTCTGTCTGCCGAATGTCCCCGGCGCGGTGCCGTGCGGCCGTGGATCGGATGCCGGCGGGCGCCGCACATGACCCCTTGGCTCTTGCCCTTTGCGCCATCCCCTGCCCGTGACTCCCTGAGGCGTCCGGGAGCCAGCCGGCATCGCCTGCCGCCTACACACGCACGACGGCGGCTCCCGAGCAGCGCGCGCGTGCGCCTCCGACCTGACGACAGCGCTCGGTCCCCCGTGCGCGCGTCGAACCAGCCGCCCTGCAAGGCGGCGCGGGCGCTCCCTTCCCTGAGGTTAGATTCGTGCCATTCTTTGTTATTATTCGAAATTGGGAAGTTAGAATTCGAGAAAAATACTTACTTAACAATCAGAGCGACAGAATGCAACTACCAAATCTGTTTCAGGCACCAGATGCAAACAGTTGGACAGCCAAACAAGTAGTTCTGCTCCACCTGATTTTCCTGCTCAAACGGCTCCGGTTTGAAAGCTTCAGAAAATGAAAAACAGAGATAAGTGACTCCAATGTTAGACTAACTGACTGTATGGCTGAGCATGGGTGACAGAGCTGAAAATCTTCAGCAATTGGGCAGATAGCTCTACCTGACCATTGTTGTTCCGTTACGCCACCAAGGAAAAATCCCACCTTGTTGGGTGGATTAGAAGCATGCTGTAAACCTCATCCTTCCCTTGAGAAATGCATTCTTCCTCTCTCGTTCCATTTCCTTTATTCCCTTGCCAATTTCTCTTCGTATTCATCCAGTGGAAGACTAAACTGAGGGGAAAAGAAAAATATAAATGTTTTCAGACTTGGCATATAAATTCATATATTATAGTCCCTCTAGTTTTAAATATATGAAGCTTTACACTAAGAAAGTTTCCCTAACGTCATACATTTAAACTGGAGGGAGTCGCTTACAAATTTAAAAGCCAAAACAGCTGGGTAAGTACATGAAGTTTAAGTACATTTTTAGCGGCAGGGCAGAACCAGGTGGAAACGAAATGTGCAAGTTCAAGGTAGATGAAGTAATGTACCTGTGGCGTCGCACAGGACCGTCTCAAAGGAATACGGCTCCTTGGTGTAGTACATGTACCCATCGAGGCCAAGTTTCTCTGGTTCACTCGCATACGCCTTTAGCTGCTGGACGTGCCGGATCTTTCTCCATTCAGTAGCCTCCTCTTGTAAAGATATCAGTTTGAGCAAGCTGAGGCGGCAATATATTGTCAACTTGTTTAATTTTGTTTCCCTTAAGTATTCAGGTAGTGTTTCAGCATCAAAATCCTTCCAGTCGGTGCTTCTAAGGGATGGCAAATCCTCCAATAACTTAAGCCGTGGGCAATCAAAAATGATAATCTTCCGCAAGCTTGGACAGTTGCTGATCCTCTCTAGTCTAGGATTCTCAATTGTCTTTAGCTCAACAAGTGATGGGAAGTTCTCTACATAGACCAAATGTAGGAAATTTCTCAGGTCTAAGTGCATCAGTCGACATGCATGGTGTGCAAGCCCAGGAGGAAGACGCTGCAGTTTACAATTGTCAATCAAAAGTCCTTCCAGTGCAAGCATCCCTGGGACCTGTTGCTCCCATTCCCACTCTGTCAATCCTAACAGGTCCTCAAAACCCAGCCTTGTAAGCTTTGGAAATGCAGCATGGCTGAAGGAGGGACGGAGGATGTCATGCCCAATGTACTGGATGGATGGTGCACGCTCGATCCAAAAGTATTCTAGGGATGGGAGCTGGCCCAATCCATCTGGCAGCTGTTTGCAGCATGAGAAGTCCTCTAGAGCCAGCCGCCTTAAGCTCCCAAAGGATGACATTGCTCTCGCCCACTGTGGTAAGCTGTTTCCATAGTAACCTTTAATAATAAGTTTTTCTATACATTTAGGAGGACAGAGATTATCCAACATCTGCTCAATTTGTTCTTTCTCCTCCTCGGTAATGCTGTCTTCCAACTCCCCATTGTCTCGGAGCCTACTGGCAAATTTTAAATCTAATTGTGTTAGATGTTGTTTACTTTGAAGAAGCTTTCCACTAGTAGCTGCACAAACTGATGACACCTTCTCTATACCTGTTATGTCAAGTACTTTGAGCTTTGTTAAAGGCCCTAATTCGTCCAAACTGCACCAATCTTCTGTGCCTTCCAAATGAAATGGAAACCCTGCCAAAATGACCATGTCTTCTAGCTTGGCAAAACCACGAGGCACTGAGGTTATCTTCGTGCCCCTGATGTTGAGTAGCCTTAGCTTCCTTAGCTTCAAGATGTTATTAGGAAGTTGTGTGATGTTTTTACACCCGACAAGTTCAATGGCCTGTAAAAATTTTAGATCCCCTATGACTTCAGGGATCTTGGATATGCTCGTGCCAGAAAGACTCAAGAATCTTAGATGTTTGAGGTGGTATATGGAATCCGGTAGCTCAACAAGATTCACATTGTCAAGATATAGTACTCTTAGGCATGAAAGGTTCTTACACAATTCTTCTAAATCTGCAATGGTGCTTCCGAATAACATCAATGTTCTCAGAGAGATTTGTTTTTGCAGAGCATCCAACTCTATTGCCATGTTTGAGACGGATAGGTGACGAAGCTTTGAAGAAGCATTAAGTGCAACATTCACATTTTGTCCCTCGGTAACAAGTACTCCTTCGTCTTTTGTTATATGCTGAGCAAAAGAGCGGATAACATCATGCATAATGGATTCTGATAGAAAGGATCCTTTCTTTGGTTCTAAGAGGTTCCTTGAAACTAATTCTCTATAGTATTCGATCCCCAAATCTTCTTGTATCTGTGGGCTCATACTATTCACATAGCCTTCTGCAATCCAAAGCTGAACTATATCTTCAGATCTGATTAACTCATGTTTAGGAAATAGTGAGCAGCACAAAAAACATTGTTTCAAGTGTGAAGGCAATTCTTCATAGCTTAGAATGACTGCATTGTGAATTTCTTCATTGATTCTTGGTGTTGACCACGCGAAGTGATTATGTACATTGACCCATGCATCTCTTGTTCTAGTAATGTTAAGCAAGTGTCCTCCAAGCACCTTAATTGCTAGTGGTAACCCATCACATCTTATCACAATCTTCATTCCGATGTCCTTCAATCTATTGACTTCGCATTCATCTTTTTCACTTAGAAATAACTGTTGGGAAAAAATAATTCACATGAGAGAGACCGCATGCAACACTACCAATTAATAAAACTACCAGATAATTATTTGGAAAACAGGCGAAAGTCTTGTTGAAACAGTTATTTCCTACTATTAAATGCAATATGTTGAGCATATGTCAAAAGCACAATATTTTCCATGCCCAGAAGTCTGTCGTGATTGGGGCTCGAATTAAAAACAGTTGGAATCACAAAGTGTGTAGTTTATCGAAGGTGTTAGCCGAATTTATAACGTTCAGTTTGTAGTGTATCTGCAGCTGCAGACTGATAGGCATAGTAGGTTCCATGTAAATGTGTAGCGTGCACGAATATACAAATACAGCTTACTCACCTGCTTCTTTAGCAGAATCCAAGCATCTTCTGCTTCCAGCTTGTCAACTCGGTGGAGATAACGCGCATTCATCCTGCAGGCAACTTCTTCGTCTCTTGTTGTCACCAAAACTCTACTTCCAGGAGCACCACCATTAAGTGGTACTCTAAGCAGATTGTTCCACACCTTAACGCTCCACACATCATCCATCACCAGCAAAACCTTCTTCTGCCAAACCATCAGCTTCAAAGCATGCTCCAGCAAAGCCATGTCTCCCGCAAGCCCATCGTAGCTGCCCCCAAAAGCAGCTATAACCCTGTGCATGATACCGATCTCATTAACTTCCTTTGTAACACTCAACCAGATCATCTTGTCGAAATGATCGACCACGGAGGCGCTATTGAACACCATCTTAGCAAGGGTGGTCTTGCCTATCCCGCCAGCGCCTGTGATGGCAGCGGCAATAAACATATTCTCTTCATTTGGTCCCACACAAAGAGTGTCCACCTTATTGACAAGTAGATCAACAATTTTCTTCGTATCTTGCTCAATCTTCTCACCGACGATATCAGATTCGATGATACTTGGGCCGGTCATTCTAAAATTGCTGTTGGGGAAAGAAGTGGCAGCTGTGTTGATGGAGTGACTTGAGGAGTGAATCTGCTCTATGATGAATCGAAAGCGAGAGCTCCTCTCCCTTATGTCCGACAGTCGCTTGTTGAGGGCCTTGATCTTCTTCCCGATCTCATGTGCGGCGACAGGGTTACGGAAGCAAAAGAACTTGGGGGTGTTCCAGCACCTTGGTGTGGTTTTCGGAGTGGCTATTGGGGCTGTGGGGTCTTCTCCACCCTCCATGATCTGGCAGAGGTCAAGGATGTCGTCGACATCGTACATGGCATCCTTGAGCTCCCTCACCCACCGCTCCACGGCAGAGCTGCAGACGCGCTTCCTCTCTGCATCTTCTAGGATGCTGCTCAGGTCGCCAAGCGTCGTTTCTAGCTTGGTGATCTCACCCGGCACGCCGAGGAGCATCTCCACCTCCTCCTTCGCCATGCCCATCATGATGAACGCTAGCTTGGATATGAATGCGCCCAGCACTGCCGCCATGGTCAGGGGATGGCGTAGTAGCTCAAGAGCAAAAGAGGAGAACCAGGATTCAGAATGTGTGTGCTCCGACCCCAGAGACGTTTCGACGTTTTGTATGCACAAAGGAAGACTTTACCCGTGGATGCAGTACACATTTTGCGACCAAGCTGACATTTGACGAGCAGCCACTTGCAAGAGGTATTCCACTGGCTGGACGGTGTTCTTCTTATCTTCTCGATTGGCTCGATTCTTGTAGCGTGGAAGAACCGATCAGTGAGGCTCTTGAACAGATCCGCCTCATCAGCTGCCATGCAAATGAACATTGAATAAACCTAGTCACATATGCACGAGAGCTGTTGCGAAAACGATACAAGGAAGGAAACACAGTGGACGCACACATTCTCTGAAACGGGTCCGATGGATATGCATGTGCATCGTCAAGTAACGTGTAACGAGGAAGAGAACACAGCGCGGCACATGGGCGTGCTATCGTTGAAGTCCAATGGCTCGAGTAAACCTGCTTCTAAATTGCGTACAGATTCGGTTCCATTCGTCAAACCATGAGCGGGCATAGCGCCAGATCCCAATGATCCTATTCTAAAACCATGTGCGGACAGTATATATATATTCATAAGCATGCACTTGAGTACACATGCTAGTAAATTTGACAAACTGGAGCTCGCTATCTAGAGATGGGCTTTAATTCTGCAAAAATCAAGCACACGCTCACACCTATGATTATGAACCACTACTTCTGGATGATCGAATTCAAACTACAGTTTTAAACTGAGCAAAACAAGAGGAAGGGAATTATGGATGATCGAATTAACATATATACGTACCACTACTTCTGGATCCTGAAGTTGCGGTGCTGTTCGACCAATCTTTGGTTAGGTGTAGAGCGTGAGTGCTTCAGCATCCCCGTCACCAGTTCGGTTGCCCCTGACCCTGACCTGAGGCATCCGACGACCTCCCAACTCTGTTACACGGTGGAAAATGAAGATATGAGGCTACACAAAGTGATTATGCGAACAACGAGCGTGGCAACAATTTAATGTCTCCTACTGATCAGACAGGTGTACAACGAGCATGAACAACAATTAAGTGTGCACTGAAGGATTCGAAGGGAAATAAAAAGAAGCACTAAGGAAGGGGGAATACCTAGCAAATTCAACAACAAACACCGGACCTGAATTTCGACTTGCTTCTTATCAGTTTCAGGCGCCAAATGTATTGGTAAGGCAATAAAGTCCACTTCAAGATTTTTTTTTTTAAAAAAAATAACAGGCATCCGCCCTGCCCCATTTTATTAAAACGAGACAATCATAGCGTTTACAGCCCCAGGAAAAGTTCAACCTTGCTGGCTACCTACAGATTCAGCATCAGGGAAAATCTCAGTTTGGTTCACGTACTAGCCTTATTACATAACAGACGCCAGATTCTTCACATGCTTTGCCGCGCCTTCAACTTCTTCTTCCTGTCAGCTCGTGATCCGTTTCGCAGTCGGCAGCGTGCGAGGGGATGGCCGTCAGCGTGTAGTAGGTCTCAAGTGGAGACGGTATGAGCGGGACCATGCAGAGAGATGCGCGAGGCCTTCCACAGTTCCACCAACTTCCGGCCGTGGTGGACCCCGCATCTGTAGGCCTTCTTGCTCGAGCAGTAGATGATGCATTCCCACTCCGGCCGCGGCGTGTCGTCGAGTTCGGCCAGATCCACGGCCAATGCTATATGTCGCCCACGACGACTGGAACGACAGCGTTCGACGACGACGAGCGCGGCCCGGATCCAGGCTCCGGAGAGACCACCAGCTTCGGCGGCGACGAGCCGCCGCCGTTTTGGCCGTGGGCCGTTCACCAGCAGTACTGTACGGCCCATGCCGGCTTCAAAAATTTCCTGGTCCTGGATATAACGCGACAAGTGCATCCAGGTTCAGGATTGTAGATTGCAAATAGACAAACAGAGATGTTTCTCAAAAAAAAAAAAAGACAAACAGAGATTGATCAGACTGCAGCCGCGTAATTTTTTACTCCAATGGACTGGGAGGTAATTTACAACATACCGATATGCACTCGTAGACAAGATGACTTTGGGCCTGACATTATGAGAAGAGTGGTGTCTTCTCTGTGCGATCTGCATATCGAATGTTGGTGATCAACAAGGAACATATGAACTCATTCTCAGAGAATAGAGCGGCGCGTTCAGATGTCAAGGCTGATGACAGGGAGTGGACCCAATTGTGGAAAGCCAAAGTCCCGTCAAAGATCCGAGTTTTTCTATGGAGGTTGGCTAGGCACTCGCTACCTACAAGTGACGTGCTACATCACCGGAAGATGAAAACTCAGAACACATGTCCTCTTTGTGGCGTGCCAGATTCATGGAAGCATTCTTTGATTGAATAAGCATTCTTTGATTGAATGTAATATGGCAAAGTGTGTATGGGCACTTAAAAAAGAGGAAATTACAGAGCACATATGTGAGATCCATCAGGAAGATGCAAGGGGCTGGCTCGCGACAGTTTTCAGTTCCTTGCAGCAGGATGATTTAACCGTGGTCTTGACTACACTATGGGCGATTTGGTATGCTAGGCGGAAAGCTATACATGACGATATATACCAAAGCCCGTTTTCTACTCATTCCTTTATCAAGAGATTTATCCAGTTGGGCATGTCGGAGAAGCAGCCGATGACGAGCAGCACAGCGCAGCAGCCAACATTGCGAGGTGGATTTCGCCTCCGATAGGGCGGATGAAGATTAATGTCGACGCTGCGATATCAAAAAACTCCTCCAAAGCTTCGGCGTCAGCAGTGGCCCGTGATTATGCAGGTTTGTTTTTTGGGGCCTCGGCTCTAGTCATTGATGGAGTCAGCGAACCGGAGGTGACGAAGGCCATTGCAGTCAGGGAAGGTTTGGCCCTGGCAAGTGACTTGATGCTGCAGAAATTCAGAGTAGCTAGCGATAATGTCAATGTAATTAAAAGCATCCAAGGAGATGGTCGTGGCCTGTATGGTCACATTGTCCATGAGATCAAGGCAAGAGCATCAAGCTTTGAGTTGGTCGACTTCGTTCATGAAGGTAGAGCAGCTAACGGTGACGCACACCGACTTGCGAGAAGTGCGATTTATAATGTATTCAGTAGACATGTTTGGCTGATTGAACCGCCTGATGGCGTGTGTACCACGTATGATGGGCATGAGTAATAAAGTTTCTTTCCCCTCAAAAAAAAAAAGACAAACAGAGAAAATAATCACTAGCAAATTGGATTGTTTTCGGTGTTTTGGTGTTTCATCATACCACAGTATTGGGCGGATACAGTAATTGATCCTGTCATAGCAGTCTGAAGCTCCCTCTATTCGCTCACCACGTCCTCGCCCTCGCTCTGGCCGCCTTCCTCTTCATCTTATGAGCAAGTGGGAATGAGAGGAAGCATGAAGATAAATGAGTTCAGTTTTAGAAAATAAAACCAATCTTATGTAACTAATATACAACATCGAAACCAGTGGTCAGGTATATTCTGGACAAGACAGAACAAGTGGAAGACGAAGTCATGTACCTGAAGACTCGCCCATGTCAACCTCGAAGGAATACGGCTCCTTGGTGTAGTAGAGACGTGCCGGTCGACCTCATCTTCCTCTGATTTCCACCCGACTGCCTTCACTTCCTGGACATGCTGAATTTTCCCCCACTCAGATGTCTCATCTTGCAATGATATCAGTTCGAGCAAGCTTAGGCTGCAATTTAGGCGCAACTTATTCAAATTGAGCCCTCTTAAATATTCTGGAAGTTCTTCAGCAGCCAAATCCTCCCATTCCATGCTTCGGAGTGATGGCAAGTCCTCCACTGCCTTTACCATTGAGCATGTTGTAATGTAAATCTTCTGCAAGCTAAGACAGTTGCTGATCCTTTCTAGTTTTGGGTTGTCAAATAAGTTGAGCTCAACCACCGAAGGGAAGTTCTCTAGAGAGATCAAGTGCTGGACGTTTCTCACGTCCAACTTTCTCAGCTGACGTGCATGGTGTGCAAGCCCAGGAGGAAGACACTCTAGTTGACAATTCTTAATGTAAAACGATTCCAAAACAGGCATCCCCGAGACTTGCTCCTCCCAGTCCCACTCTCTCCATCCCGGCATCACAATAAAACCCAGGATCTTCAGCTTTGGAAATGCGACACCAGTACCACGCGGAATACGATGAGGCTGCCTCGTACCAACCAGTTGTCCTGCTGGTGCCTCGCCCTTGCCGTCACCTTCGCCTCCCGAACAGGGGACGAGGAAATCATGCCCAATACACTGGACTGACGGAGCAAGCTTAATGCAAAGATAATCAAGAAAGGGAAGCTGGCCCAATCCATTCGGCAGCTGCGGGCAGCATGCGTAGTACTCTAGCACCAGCCACCGTAGGCTTCCAAAGACTGACATCTTTCCCATCCACTGTGGTAGCCCACGTGCAAAGTAGCCGCTAATCCTAAGTACTTCTATGCAAGCTGGAGGACAGAGATTAGCCAATACCTCCTCGATTCTCTCGTGCTCCTCCTCGCTAATGTTAGCTTCGACCTCACAGTTTACTCCGAGCCTACTGCTGAAATTCAAATATAGTTCTTTCAGGTGATGTTTACTGCTAAGCATGGCTCTAGCAGCCAAGAAACCAGAGGATGCATTCTCCAAATATATTATATTAAGGAGTTTGAGCTTCAATAAAGGCCCTAGCTCCTCCAAGCTGCACCAGCCACCTGTGCTATCATCTGAACAAGTTGGAAACCCCTTCATCTTGACCAAATCTTCTAGCTTACTGAAGCCACGAGGAACTGTGGTAATGTTTGTGCCCAAAATATTGAGAAACCTCAGCTTACGTAGCTTCAGAATACTGTCAGGAAGTTGCACAGGCATAAAGGGAAATGGATTGTAGAAACTTTAGATCTCCAATGTCTCGAGGGAGCATGGATATGCTTGAATCAGAGACTCTTAAGAATCTTAAATGTCTTTGGTGACTTATGGAGTCCGGCAGCTCAACATTATGTACCTTATTTAGGTATAAACTTCTTAGGCAAGAAATGTTGCTCAGTAAATCCTTGAGCTGAGCATTGTTGCTTCCAAATGACATTAGTGTCCTAAGTGCGACCTGTTTTTGGAAAGAATTCCAGTCCACTTCCTTGTTTGATAGAGATAGGTGACGAAGCTTCAAAGTACTAAGACTGTTGTTAACATTCTGCCCCTCACTGACAAGTACTCCTTCTGTTATGTGTTGTGCAAAGGAGCGGACAACATCATGCATGTAGCATACTTCTTGACCATAGAATTTTTCATCTGGGTTTATAAGATTCCTTGAAACCAATTCTTTGTAGTAATCTGATCCTAAATCTTCTAGTTGCTTTGAACTTGTTTTGTCTTGCAGGTAGCCTTCTGCCATCCAAAGCTGGACTACCTCTTCAAGTCCAATTAATAAATCTTTGGGGAACAATGAGCAGAACAAAAAACATTGCTTCAAGTGTGAAGGCAACTCTTCATAGCTCAAATAGATCGCTCTGTTAATATCTTCATTGATTCCTTCTATTGACCAAGTGAAATGGTTACAAACATCCTCCCAGGCACCTATTGTGCTACCCTTGTTCAGCAGCAGTCCTCCAACCACCTTAATTGCTAGTGGCAGGCCATCACATTTTTCCACAATCCTCCTCCCGATATCCACCAATCTATCAATATCATCTTCATCAGTTTCGCACGAAACTACCTGTTGGACAAAGTACCACACTAAGGTCAGAGAGAGAGAGAGAGAGAGAGAGAGAGAGAGAGAGAGAGAGAGAGGAATTCTCTTGTGGCAAATATTTGAAGCCGATGGAACAATAATGTACGACTAAAAGAGTGGATACTGCAACGAGTCGATGACCGATGGTATTACGCTCGGGAAGTTCAAAAGTCAAAAATATTTGTAACAACCCCAAGTTTCAAAGATAACAAAAGCCACTCTGAATTTGAAGTTTTTGGAATTTTTGCAACAAATCCAGTTATGTTTAAGTACATTCCATAAAATAGTTAAAATTTAAACCTAAACGTTAAAATCTACTAGGAATTTTAAAAAATGGTCAAGTGATTTTTCTGGTCTTTTATTTTATTTTTCTTTGTTTCCATTTTGTTCTGCATTCTTTATTCAAGTTTGTGTCACAAACTTGAATATTCTAACCCGCAGACAAAAATGAAAAATATTTACCAAACCCCTAAATCAACTGAGTGGACACCCAATCTAGGTTCCAAAGTACCACAGTCTGCAATCATTTTTTTAAAACAAAATCGCCGGATAGTGTCCTTCCCTTTTGTTCGTTCCTAGCCCAAGGCAACACAGAAGCAGCCCACTTGGCTAAAAACCAAAGTCATCCCCTACCTTTAACCAGCGAAAAAAAATTAGCCAAAATTCGGAACCGGATTTTGGTTTTACCGGTCATGGACGTTTGATCTTACCGGCCGTTTTTTTCATAAAATTTATTTATTTTGGTTATTTTTTATCATAATTTGAATATTTTAGGACCAGAATTTGCCAATTTTATGGTAATTTTTTTGCCGGTACTGGTTGGTGCTGATAATTTCTATAAACCAAAATTCAAAACACTGCCGCCAAGTCATTCTCTCTACCCTAATTATTCTCTTGCATCCACTAGCATTCGCTTTCCTGGCATCACCTCTAGGAGTGTTAAAGTATAAGTAGGCCCAATTAGGTAATCCATAGATCTGAAGCAGTTGATCAATTAAGGGTCATACCTAATTTAGTTCTAACTTTATATTAAAATTCATCATGTATCTCGGAAATGAGTCTGTGCTAAATATGATTATATACCAAAAAACATTGTAATGTGTCATCCATCCGTAAGAATCGGCATATTACATAGTTAGCCTTCAAGGTATTACATGTTGCCCTTTCTGTTAGTGTATTGCCCAATAATTGGGTTAGGCTTCATTTGATTTATGTTGTGCATGGCAAAATTATTCATCTCTACTAGTGTAGAATGTAAAGTTTACTGACCTGCTTCTTTAGCAAAATCCAAGCAGCTTCTTGTTCTAGCTTGTCAACTCGATGAATGACATGTGCTTTCATCTTGCGAGCTACTCCAACATTTCTTGTGGTCACCAAGACTCGACTCCCAGGAGCACCATGGCTGAGTGGTACTCGTAGAACCTCACTCCACACCTTCTCGCTCTCGCTCCACACATCGTCCATCACCAACAAGAACTTTTTTTTACACACTGCATCCTCCAAAGCCTTCTCAAGCCGGGTCTTGTCTCCCACAGAGACATCGTAACTGCTCCCAAGATCAGTGATAATATTTTGTAGCACATTAATCTGGTTGACTTCCTTGTTAATACTCAACCAGATCCTATGGTTGAAGTTTTCCTTCACCGTAGAGTCATTGAAAACCATCTTAGCTAGGGTGGTTTTGCCTATCCCGCCAGTGCCTGTGATAGCAGCGGCAACAACAACATTCTTATCATTTGATCCTTCGCGATCATCCACCTTCTTGATAAGCAAATCAACAATCTTCTTCATATCTTGCTCAATCTTCTCACCGACAACATCAGATTGGATGATTCCCGATCCTGTTTTTCGGTTTCGATCAGGCAAAAAACTGACAACTTTATTGATGGAAGGAGCCGAGGAGTTGATTGCTTGGGTGATGGAGCCAAAGCGGGAGCTTCTCTTCTCAAGGTCCAACAGTCGCTGGTTCAGCGCCTGTATCTTCTTCCCAAGCTCATGTGCAACAACAGGGTTGCGGAAGCAAAAGAACACGGGAGGGATCTTCCAGCACCTTGAAGTGGCTTTTGGAGCAGCCTTTGATGCCGAGGGATCTTGCTCGCCCTCCATGATCTCGCAGAGGTCAAGGATGTCGTCGGCGTCGTACATGACGTCCTTCAACTCCCTCACCCACCTCTCTGTAGACTTGTCCTGGATACGCCTCCTCTCAGCGTCGCCCAGGATGCTGCTCAGGTCGCTGAGCGTCGTCTCCAGCTTGGTGATCTCGCCGGGCACGCCCAGGAGCATCTCCACCTCCTCCTTTGCCATGCCCGCCAGGATGTTCGCCAGCTTGGACGCGGACGCATCCAGCACCGCTGCCATGGTCAGGAAGTGGGTCGCAACAAGAGCAAATGAAGTGGAGGAGGAGCTTGCAAGTTTCAGCTTCTGCAGGGTGCTCTCTGTCCAGTGGATGCTCTTTATGGAAGGAAAGTGTACCAGCGGATGCAAAATATATTACTGACGACCCGCACATATGAGATCAAGAGAGTGATAGCAAGCCAATGCGCAAGGCCGCAGCAGGACGTCGATCCATATTTTCCAACAGCACGTTATATACTCCATTATTTTCTAACACGTTTTTTTTTTGGATTGAGCCCCGGCTTCTGCTGAAGCCAGTCGGACCAAAAGAGTCTTTTTACAAAACTTTAAAAAAGCTGATGATCTAAGGTAAGAAGACACGCGTCTCACATCCATTCTCGCGTGCTGGTATGGGTTTGCAGGAAAACGTCCTCGATCTGCTACGAAACTCTTCATCTCTCACGTGCTAACTGCTAACTGCGGTTTGAAAGTTATAATACCTGGAAGGCAACAATATATGAAATCGGCTGCTATAAAGCTTTGCCCTCTACTAGACCGAAATTTTTTATTTCAGCCTTACAGGTCCGAGTCTCCTGTTACTCGCAGTAGGAAGTCGCGTCAAAATGGGACTTATATACTGGAAAATACTGATGATCTTGTACAGCGTCCATTCGCAGCCGTTGTCGTCTCATCACACAATCCTCAGAGGCCACTGCTCTGTGGCCAAGTCCCGATCTTGAAATGTTGCCCGTGCCAGCATGTGCTCCACCTTTCAACGTCCATGACCTCGAGAGAATGCACGGCTAGCGATAACAAAATTTGGCACTCGCTGCAGTGTGGTACACTACAAATGTTTTTATAAAACCTCGAGCGTTAAAAACAAATCACTTGCGAGAGCACGGGGCGCCCAGCTGTCCACATGAGCAGCCCGCTCGTCGCTTGACGGGGACCGAGACCTCCTGCAGAAATTTGAGTATTTAACCACGGGTTAGATTCCCAGTGGCTCAGAGCACGTTGGTTGGGCACTTGGGACAACGACATTGAACTATGCACCACCAAGTGGAATTCATTTTTTGTGTAATCCTATTATGGGGCAGCTATGCGAGAGATGCTCCGATCGATTCAACTGGCCGGCAGGCCGGGCATATCCTAGGTCCGTTCTCGCGTGCTATGAGAAATATGAAAACAGAAAGCAGCGAGTACGAGTGAAAGAAAGAGGAAAAAGTACTTGATCCGGTACAAAAGTTTGCATCTCTCTCGTTGATCGATTCAACTCATTTCTGGTCTGGTCTAATGAAGGTTAAGAGCGAATTTCTCAAATGGGGGTCCTTTCAGGTCGAGGATGGTAGCCAAACAAGATTTTGGAATGACACTTGGTTGGATAATAAACCTCTAAGTGAACAATTTCCTTCACTTTACAACGTGGCTAGATGGAAACAGGTTACGGTTCAAGAGGTCTTAAGCTCCACCCCTCTAAACTTAACCTTTAGGCGACCCATAATCGGGAATAAAGTTGAGAGATTGGAACAACATAGTCTCGAAGTTGGCTCATGTCAGTTTAACTACTGACATAGATTCTTTCAAATGGAGCTTACATGTAAATGGGAAATTCTCAGTCCATTCCATGTATAACATAATGTTGTTGCAATCTAATTATAACCGAATAAAGGACCTATGGAAAATAAAACTCCCTCTCAAGATTAAGATCTTTTTATGGTGCCTGGGTAAAGGAGTAATTCTCACAAAGGATAACTTGTTAAGGCAAAAGTGGAAAGGAAGCTCAAAGTGTAGTTTTTGTAATCAAAATGAAACTATACATCACTTATTCTTTAAGTGTCACATTGCTAGATCCATTTGGCAAATTTTCAACATCGCTACTGGGCTACCAAAGCCGAATGGTATTAGGCACATCTTGGAGGGCTGGCTCAGCCCCAAAGGGGCAAAAGAAAAGCGCTTAATCCTTGTAGGAGTGGCTGCCATGTTTTGGTCGATATGGCGATGCCGAAATGATATTGTCTTTAACAATAAATCAATGATTTCTTTGTTACAGGTGATCTTCAGGGTACTTACTGGTATCGTTTTTGGAGAATATTGCAAAAAGAAGCCTACAGGGAGGAGGTGGTGCGAGTGTGCCACACCTTGAAAGTAATCGCAATGAACATCTTCGCCAAGAATGGATGGTCGTCGCATAATAGAATTTGCGCTTCATCTTCACCTCATATGGAGGCTTACTCTTATTCAGATACTTTGTAATAATGTTGAAGTGTGGGCTGTATGCAAAACATTGCAAAAGGCCGGATGCTTTATTCCTTTATCTAAAAAAAACTGGCCGGCAGGCAGGAATCAAGTCACGTGTCCTAGGTCCGTCCTCGCGTGCTATGAAGAAATATGAAAACGGAAGGCAGCTAGTACGTGGGAAAGAAAGAGAGGAAAAGTACTCGATCCGGTACAAAAGTTTGCATATCACGCTCCTTGTACAGCTGCACGCGTTGCAGTATGGTAATACAACCTCGACTGTAGAA
Source organism: Eragrostis nindensis (assembly GCA_012490785.1). Taxonomy (NCBI): domain Eukaryota; kingdom Viridiplantae; phylum Streptophyta; class Magnoliopsida; order Poales; family Poaceae; genus Eragrostis; species Eragrostis nindensis. The sequence continues at coordinate 117,543 of JAAXCT010001687.1, forward strand.
AATTATCAATTTTTTGCATCAAACATGGAAGAACACGTGGGGGGCGGCTTGACGTAGACCGAACGTGACGACCCCTCCACCCACCTATATTATTTTTTAGGGTTATAGGGCCCCAACAGGGACCCCCGCGAGTTTACATTTACAGCTCTAGTTCAAAACAAGTCTCCGCGCACATCACTTCGAACACTGCCGCCTCTCGGCTCAAAAAGCACCCATTACATTTGACCACACAAAGTATCAGGAAAAAACTACAGCAAACTAGCTATCACCACCCGCTTCATTCAGCTTACCACAGCCAGATCTTCTCATCCTCCCTGACCTCGCTGATGTTGTAATTCTTCAGCCGGTGACCCTGTCCTCTGTATATAGCTCTCCCTAACCCATGCGGAACCAAAAGAGACGCTGCCCCCTCAGATCCCTCTCGTCTTAGCGCCAGGGTTTACGAAACCGGACCAAACCGGACCAGTAACGGAAAAACCGTACTTAACGGTCTGGTCACTGAAACCAGTCGGTTTTCGCCCAAAACCAAAACTATGTACTGTAGCAAAATTGAAAACCGATCGGTTTTTTGGCGATTTCGGTTTTTCGGTTTTGTGAACCCGGGGAAGCAGGCAAATATTGGTTGCAATAGAAACAAAGAGTCTGCGCCACTGGATAGATGGGACAACCGCACTACCCTGTCGATTGGGGCGGTTCACCCCAGTACCATATCTGGGATGGGGTATGATAGCTTCACCTGCAACCTGCTCCACCATATATGAGATGGGGTATGATAGCTTCACCTGCAACCTGCTCCCTCTCTCGGCGTCATTGGAGATGGCGGTGCTGCGCGAGAGGTTGCTCTAGCTAGGGTTCCGCTTCAACCATACGCCACAAGAGCCCGTCACCAATACCCTGCCGTGCTTCATTTGCTAGCGAGCCCCGGCACCTTGGAGACAGAGAAAGCAAAGGAGGACGAACATGATACGGACTGGTTTGCATCTAGTATTATATATATATATATTTGACGACGAAAAGGAGCCACCACGTTCGCTCTAAAATACTAGAAATTCTCACATTAATCGGAGAAAATAAGAAGAGAAAATTACCCACCACTGCTATTATGAAAAATTAGTCACAAAAACCCCTAAAAATATTTATAAAATAGCTAAATTTGGAATAATAAAAAATAGCCAAAAATATCTTTGACACCTATTTCTAAATTACCCTCCACGCCATTATAAGTAAAAAAACTAAATTCAAATTATTAAAAAAATATAAAAATATCTCTAATTCTTATTTTTAATTTACCCATCATACCGTTATGAGCCCAAAATAGCTAAATTTTGGAATAATAAAAATATGTAATAAACACTTAATCCTGATTTCTAAATACACCGTTATAAAACAACACCGTGCTATGTCTAGCTAGCATGGGACATTTTCTTATTTTTAGCATAACATATTTTCTTCAAAAGATTTATTTGTAGCACGACACATTCTTTTTCCTACCATGACATATGTTAGTTGTTTAGCATGGCACGTTTGAACCGACCTCACTTCTAAAATAAAATCAAATACATTATTTTTTTTTATCTCATCAAATACATTGTTAGATGAGACACAATACAAGATAAATGATGACTCATCTCACTCTCAAATTGAGAGAAGGTGAGAAAATCTCTAATCTATTTTTTACTATCTTATAAATATAGAGTATAAAATTGATAATAATAATAAAATATATTAAACTTCTACAATAATATAAAAATATTAAAATAATATAGTAAATCTAGCCGCGCAAATGCGCAGGCAGCCATACTAGTTCCCAACAGTGAATGAACAGGTGCGCAAGGCAAGAGATCCCTTTGCAACTGCACTCGCCGGCGTGGAGGCGAATAAGATGATATGGGGACCCCCTATACATAGGGCGTCCTACAGGATTCAATTTGTAGATCAGCCCAATGGCCCACCAATTCGGCCCACTTAAGGCAACTTAGCCTATCAAGTAATGTCAACATTTTCAAACACCAGTTTCAACATTTTCGTAAGCCTATGTCAACATTTTCAAACAATTAAGTTAACATTTTCGCTAAAAATGTTGACATAGCACATCTAAAATGTTGACGCAGTGCAAAAAAAAATGTTGACACAGTATATTTAAAATGTTGACGAAAATTTAAAAATTTTAGAAATTCAAAAAATATTCAAATTAGATCTCATTTGGCAGAATTAATTGTAACAAACACGTAGGTTCAAACGGATTCGAAAACGGACTTATGGTTTAAGAGAAAAATGCGTTTAAAGTTTGCAAATCGTTTCTTTTTCTCCCACCTCTCACCCGCTCCAATCAGAATGCGCCACGTGTCGCCCATCTGTGCTCTCCATCTCAACCAACAACGTGCGTGGGCCGTGCGATGTCCGTTCCACAAATCTCAAAGCGTTCTATCAAAAGGATTTTGTATGGCGGGCTACGTATAGGATTGACGGATGATATGTGCTTAGACATCAGCTGTAGCGAGTGTAGCCAAGGGGGAGGGTGGGCCGCAGCCCGGCCCAGGTAGCATTTTTAAGTCTGTAGCACCATGAACAGAGGATTTTTCATACTTTTTGGTGTTTTGTTTCTTTCTCGGCCCACCCTATGACCCCGATCATAGACTCGCCACTTAGCAGCTGCCCAAGAGCTCCACATGAAGGCTAAGCGATCATATCACGTAGTAGGATCACAACACCTTGTAATTTTCTTTGGGTGAAACTTTAACAAGTCCGAATGTAACCACGTTGAATGTTTAATTTAATTGGGGGTAGAATCTCCTGTCCAAATGCTAATATACACAGCATTACTGCATTACAAGGACACTGAAGTTTGCTGGTGATGTCTTTGAGTTTTTTTTTCCATGTGTCAGTACATGTTATACAACTCCAACTCCGAAAGCTGAATGGGAATTGTTGTCGCTGCAGTGTTTCTGATCTATCTATATTTACTAATTGAAAGCTTTTTTTAAGTCCTCCATGTTAATCGGAAGAAAAAAGTCCTACAAATTCTTTAAAAAAACATCATGTTGTAATGTAAGATAAACGCCGGGCTTTAGATCTAAGAGCATCTCCAAGAGAACCCATGAAATTGGCCCATAAACTTGTTTATAGGAGCAACCAAAAAATTATAAGAGGAAATTTTTCTTTCTTTCTCCAACATTCCCTTCCTAAAAGTGGATAAAAAACTTTTGATTGGGCCACATCAGCATTTGGCGCAAAAAAAATTGAGTCTATTGGAAAAAAAAAGAAGGAATGGGGGGCCCCAATCCTTCTCCTGTTGTAGCTACAAATAATGGGAGTTTAGGAGCTATGAAAAAGTTGGAGTTGTTTTGGGGCCCTATTGGAGATAGTTTTTTTTGGACTTAAACCCCAATAATCCAATTTAAGTGAGGTTTATGGGCCCTCTTGGAGATGCTCTAATATGATCTAAATTACCCACCTCTGTCATTATAAAAACGTTTGTCAAATGTACCTTTCACACCTATTTTTTAATTACCCACCATGCCATATGAGTCCATAAAATAGATAAATAAGGAATAATAAAAAAAAATATCCAACTCTCCTCTCAAACCTATTTCGAAATTACCCACCATGGCATTATGAGTTCAAAAATAGCTAAATTCAGAATAATAAAGAAAAGCTAAAATACCCCTAATTCATTTTTCTAATTCACCCACCATACCATTTGAGTCCAAAATAGCTAAATTTGGAACAATATTTACTAATAGAGGCTCCTTTTGAGACTTCCACGTTAATTGGAAGAAAAGTCTTAAAAGTTTTCATAAAAAGGTCAAAACATCTGACTGTACAAATTAAAGTAACATAAATGATGACCTTTAGATCTAACATAATTTAAATTAGCCACACCGACCATTAACAAAACATTTGTCAAAAATATCCTTCAGACCTATCTCTACCTGTCATACCATTATGAGTTCAAAAAACAGCTAAATTTAGAATAATAAAAAGTAGCAAAAAATAACCCTCAAAACTATTTTAAGTTACCCAACATTCCATTATGAGTTCAAACATATCTAAATTTGGAATAAAAAATAGCAAAAAATACCCCAAATTCCTATTTCTAATTTACGCACCATATATACCATTAAGAGTCAGAAAATAGCTAAATTTAGTATAATTAAAAAGCCAAAAATACACCTAATTTATATTTCTAAATTCCTCACTTTTCCAAATTTGGACCAATAAAGTGGTCCATTTTAATATTCCAAAAGAATTGTCAAATTCAAATAAAGTCATGTGAAAGTAAATGTATTTTCTCTTTAAATTGTTGGGAAACACACATTAAAAAACGGCATTGAAAATATAATCAACAATAATAATTGGATACATATATTTAGCTAAAACTTGACATGCAATGCTCCTCTTATTAGGATCCAAAGTCTTGCTTAGCCGAAATATAATTTAGTTGAAACATTAGTGGCAACGAATCAGTTACAAAATGTGCAATGCCTTAATGGTTCATCACTGTAAATAGACAATAAATATGTATATGCAAGTCTATCAAATAAGGAAACTAATCAAAATTATTCATGAAGATTAAATAGCACTTTTATGATTATAATATTGTAGAACTTTAAGACCATATACTCATAGAATTTAAAAAATAATCTCAATATAGAAAAATATATGATGGTTAAAGTTCCGATAGTCTAATATTGTGTTTAACTAAGTATATATGTGTGATAGATATGATTGTACGTAACATAGAAACCATATAAGCATAAGTATTAGAAAAATATGTCAACATATAAACATATATGATGGTTAAAGTTTCGATAGTTTAATATTGTTTTTAACTAAATATACATATGTGATAGAAAAATATAAAAATTGTTACTCGTGTGACGGTCCAAAAGATACCCATTTCTTATGGACATGTCTTGAGTATACTATAAATAAAGTGGTCAACAAAGAATCAAATTTATGTATTATACATTTATCAACAGACGAAGCATCTAACAAATTCTATGCTTTTTGTTCCCCAAAAAAAACAAATTCTATGCTTTGGGAGGTAGATTGTTTGATGTTTCCTGGCCTATCATAGTCATTTTTCACAAAAACTTAATTGGTTATATGTATTCTACAATATAGTAAAATATAAATTAGATTGGTGATGCTCCTCAGTAGTCAGAGTTATCACAATAAAGTAAGGGTATGAGGGGTTAAACTTAATGTTTTCGATCACAGGAGGCTTAATGGGAGGTAACGTATAATGACCTAACATACAGAATGTGGCGTCTTTAAAGTTACATGAAGCCATTATGGTAACTTCATGTGGGGCAAAATAATAGGAAAAAATGACCAATATATTGCGTATAAAAAACGTGGATCTAAAGGACGTTGTTAATGGACCAAAATCATTTTGAAAGTCATATGGCGTTGAGATTACATCTTATACAAAATATAATCTAAGATAAGCTTGATAAAAAAATTAATATTCAATTAACTCAATCATAATGCGTGCAAAAATATTTTTTTATAAAAGAACTATATCTATTTATGTGTATTTTTAATTTCTAGCCCGTGCGATGCACATGTTGAAAAGGTTAGTATATTGAACAACTAGAAGTACACTACAAACTGCCAGCTGCTTTGTTTTTGCCTGGAAGTAACGGATAATACAAACTAAATGATGAAGTTCTTAGGAGTGATCTTGTTGAGTTTCGTGAAATCAGGTGCTAGTTTTAACCAGCTCTGTAATAAGTTGTGTCTATGCTGGTTTGCAAGACAATGATTTGAACAACTGTGATGAGAGGTTGCAATGCAAGAATAGTTGGATTCTGGGAATGTTTGTGTGATCAGTTTCATATACTATGGTTTATGGTTTACAGCTCTGTAGGGGATCTTTTTTCTTTTGGCGAAATAAGCTGTGTAGGGGATCTCGAATGGGGAAGATATAAGGGTTTATATGTGGGAGCAGCAGAAAGGAGGGCCTGAAGACAACTGTGAAAGGCATTGGCGAACTGGAACTGTATCAAGACGAAGGGTGTTATCGAGGGAAGAACTAAAGATGAGTAGTTTTGGTAGTGAAAACTAGTAGATTCAGACTTCGGATTGTGGAGGATAGCTTGGTGTATTTGTTTCGTTATCTCGTTTTGAACGTTGTACTGTGTGCTTGGCTTCCGCAGAAGCCGGGGTTAATAAAATAATCTGTACTGCTCAACCAACTTTTTGCCTTTTAGTTTTTCTTTTTGACGGTCACCGAGGGGGAGAGAATCCCCACCTGAATTCATTGATATAGAAGGATCGGACCGAAGCCCGTCCATCAATGGTTACAAGAATTGTGGCAAACCACAGATACAACACATACCCAAAGCATAACGGGCTCATACAAGTAGAAGCAACAAAACATCAAGAATTATAGAAACAACAAACTAGCCCTAGTCTTGATCACAGTTAAAAGCATTCACCATTCGTCGACAAAGCGCCACCACCGAACAGCATGCTTGCCTTTACCATAATGATCATTGCACCGCCACACCACCCTTCGTAACTGCGCCGCCCTGTTATCACCTTCCACCTTCCAACAAGGGGAGGAATCCTTGAAGGACGAAAGGGCCGTCTAACAGAATGAGAACTAAGAGTAGGGGGGACACTCTGACCACTGTGAGTGGGACAACGCCGACCTCCCTTAAGCTGACGAAATCACCTTTTTCAGAGCATCCGGTCTACGAGCCACCATCCAACGCCTTTTGTGGGGAGGAATCCGCAAAGAAGAGAGGGCAAGCAAGCATGAATGTACACGGCATATGGTTGATGACTCTATCAATAAGGAGCCCGACGACGAAGCAGAGGCGCCAGTAGCAAATGCTCACCGAACCACAATAAAAGCCAACAACAAGACCAAAGACCGAGACCCGAACAAACTTGCTGAACCGAAGGACAAACTTGCTGCTGCAGAACTATTGAAGGCCACCGGAGGAAGTCCGTGCGTGTGAACCACCTCTTTCGTTGCAGAAAACCCCTATGTCCCGCGTGGTTAGGGTGCCACGGCAACGCCTCCAACGAGAAAAACGATGCCCGAGAGCATCACAATTGCCGGCACCGGCCAATAGCCGAGCTAGGCTTTCGCCTGGCACCCGTCACCCACACACCCTGCAGATCCGGCCGCTGAATCGGGCACGGCACCACCAGGATGGCACCGGAGCAGGGGCGAAGCCAGCCTGCAGACTCGCCGGTGTCAATACCATTAGCTACCGGTGTCATTAACCTTGTAAACAACATTTGAGTAGTATTTTACCTTAGATTTTCAGAAATCCGTCGGTGTCAGCTGACACCGACGGCAAGCCGTAGCTCCGCCCCTGCACCGGAGCAGCGGCCAAGGGCGTCGCGCCGCCAGCGACGCCACACCACCCTCGAACGTAGCAGAGGCGCCGTCATCACCACCACCACCCCACACATAGCACGAATCAGGAGCTCGGGGTGGTAAGGGAGCAGCAGCGCCGCCCCTAGGACAGCCGGATCTGGGCCAAGATTGCAGCCCGTCCGCCCAGCCACCCGCCGCAAGCCGCGCAACACACGGAGTGGGAGGGAGGGGTGGCGGGGAAGAACCAGATCCGCCCCCAAGAAGGCTGGATCCGGCCAGCAGGAGCTTGGGAGGCCCGGCTGCGGTGAAGCTTCAATGTCCATCCATGGCAATGGAGAGAGAAACGGGGGAGGAAACAAACCAGGGTGAAAATGGGGGGCTCGCGAACGGGCACCTTTGGGTGCCGTCGCTGGCCGCCACCGCCGCCGGCCGCTGGCGACGGCAGCGGCCTTGTTGGGCTCGGATTTGGGGAAGGTTGGGGGCGGAGGAGTGCGTCGCGAGGGCCGGGCTGCTAGCTTTTTCACTCCATCCTTTGCCTTTTAGTTGGGCAGCAGCTATTTATTTAACTCAGCATATATTAGGCCCAAATAACATGAAGTGTTTCGACTTCAGAATTTCAGTTTCAGAGTGTAATATGCAGAGTTTCGATTCACATGAGACGCTCTGAATACTAGCATAAGGTTTTCCTCCTTTCTCCAATAAAGATGGTGACGCAGAAAACAATTCCTGTTGAACTAGTGGCAAGAAGAAGCACCCTGTACATTTCATGCAACTTGGAACTCCAATTCCAAGAGCTTAAGTTAAGAGGAAGTGGGTTTCTCTGCAGTTTTCTAATCTCTCTGTATAATAACCAGCTACAAACTCGATCTGCTGGTGGTGATAATGCATCACATGCTTAATCACTGTGGCAAGTAATTAAGAACGTGCTGAGGTGTAACATCTGACGACCTGTACATCAAGAAGCCTTAACGCACAGCAGGGGGGTTATCTTTACTATCCTTAAAAAACCGACTTGGTGGTGGTCGGTCGTGGTCCGTCATCCAGCCTTCTCCCGACCGATTGTTTGCGCCGACAGGTGGGCCCGGAGCCGACGCGCGTCCCCTTCCTTGGTCAGTCGCCCGCACGAGACAACGGAAAAAAAATAGCCTCTCCCTCGCCCTCCCGAAGGATCTCGATCCCTCTCGCCGCCATCTCTCGCGGTGGATCTGGGAGCTACGATGCGGGGCGTGGATCCACGACGACGTGGCGATGGGGTTCTTCTACGACGCGATCCTCGGGGATGCGGCGGCTCGGATCCTCAGCGATGCGGCGGCGCGGTTGCTTGACAGCTTCAACGTCCGGGTGGTGGCGCGGAGGCACGGATGCGATTTGGGCCGTGGTTAGGATTCGAGCGTGAAGCATCATTCCTTCCCTGCCCGACCTTCTTGTAAGCATTCAGTTCCCTTCCTCTACCGGATTTCCTCCATCCTACGACTTCAATTTGGTGGCTCCCAGGGGATTTGGGTTTCAATTTGAGCTGTCTCGTGTGTGCAAGGTTAGAGGTAGCTAGGTCAGAGCATATGTGCTAGGTTGTATTTATTTTGTTGATTCACCACGGAATCCCTCTCGATTTGCATTTAGTGGATCCTCTGCATGATTTATTTTTTTTGGTTAGATTTGGTGCTCCGCCACGCGGGTAAGCATCAAATTCCCCTCCCCACCAGTTATCCTTGTAGATCCATGACTACTCTACTTTTGTTAGCACCCCTGTCCTCGTACGCACTGAATCCCCTTTGATTTGGTGTTTGTTGCAGTCCTGAAGCGGCAGTTGCTGCAAAGGAGCAGTGGCGGAGGACTAACCTCTCCCAGATTAGAGGTAGGCAATCAAAATCTCATGTGGAGATTAGGTAGCATTTCGAATACACTGTTTTGTAGGATGTGTGTGGCATGTATACACTATTTCTGCATCACATTTGGTCACTTTTGTATTCTCTTTTTTGGTTGCTTTAACCATGGTGATTCTGCTTGTTTTGTGTCCAGATTGTAGCATCTCACAAGCCCCCATGTTTCCAGTGAATCAATTGATTGCTATCAATTGAAATCAATTTTTTCTTGGCTATGATTGAATCACCGGTAATTAGTTGTCTACCTGATGCTCCGACAGCCCTGATTGAAGCATCTCAACATGAAATTCACTGCATTCTGTCCCTGTTTTGTTTCGTTGCCTCTGTTTTTATGTTCTGTGATGATGTTGAACCGCAAGTTGACTTGGTGCCATTGGATGCATGTAGTGTTCCTGGTGGTTAAGCATTTTAAAGTCCCATTAGCAGTTATTCAGAATTGATATCGAAGTCCATGGCTTAGCTGTTTCTTTCAGCTGTTGTTAAGAAATAAGTTTGAGAAATGGTAGAAAAATTGGTAAGTGATTAGCAGTTTCTGTTAAAATTTGGTAGTTTCCATATGAGCTCTTATAGATCGTGTGTTTCAGCAAATGCTTGGTCTGAACATTTACAAATTCAGACAAGGGAATCATTGCAAAAACAGTAGTTATGCATTTGATAGGATTGACTGTTGCTGGTCTCAAAAGTAAAAATAATTGAGTAAGCTAAGGTTTGTGCTAGCCAAAATCGACGCATCTTCTTTCTGACTCCACTATGCAATCAGTTTTGAACTTTGACCTGTTACTAGCTGTTACATTCTAAACAAATTCCATGCAATTAGATAACTGAATGTATAGAACTGGTCTATAGAACCAGATTTTAGTATCATGACACAGTTTTGTAAATTTCAACGAGGAAGCTCACTTGAAATTGAAATGCTAACTCAGGTACAATATTTGTGTTGGGGATGCGAAGCCCTCAACGTGATGTCGAAGGGTCTTGCGAAGTCTGAAGAGCCTCAGGCTGCCTCCCAGGCTGTTCTGTAACTACTGCAGTGCTCAATACATCCATCTCATTTCATACCTTCTTTTACACATGTCAATGCTCTGTGTGATTCGCTTTCAACAAATTTTCACCGTAGCGTTAGCACGGGCAATGTACTAGTAGGGTACTAAGCCCTGACACAAGCATTTGATGCTAAAACTAAAAGAGGCACAAAATCGAACAGCACCGGTTACTGGGACGGCTTCAGTTTTTACATGCCCGGCGGAACGTACGACGCGGATCTCAAGCGGCCATGAAGCTCTGCTACTGTATCGGGCCATGCCGCCGGGCAGCCAGTGCCTGACCGTCCGACGCCTGGAACGTCGAGGGGCTCGTCGGCTGACGGCGAGATCGCCTCGTCGTCGCTCTCTCGGCGACAGGGTCATCACTCCGCGTTGTCTTGTGCCTTGTTCTGTAGAAGCGGCGGTGGAATCCGAGGGCAGTCACCATGACCGCGCGCTGGTTGTTCCACGGGCTGGAGAGCTCGGCAGGGTGGCGACGACGTCTCCGCGGCATGGTCGGGGGGGCTTTGCACCATGACATCGTGGAGGCTGGTGTTCAGGCTAAATCAGGAGCTCCGCCAGCTCTTGTCTGATCCGGACAACGGCAAGCTGCTGCGGGAAGTGGGAACGCGACGGCGCTCCGGTCTCTGATCAGAGTCAGGGGTGGAGGGACGCTATTCGAAATAGCGACCACCCCCTGGGTCGCTCTTTGCCGTTGGATCGGCCACGTGCGGCTTGGATGCTGTAGGATAAGCGATCCGTCAGTTCCCTCGTTCTGGTTCTGGCTGGAGGCAGAGGACCGCGCCCCTGTTTTGGTGTGGCGGACGGCGTCGTCCCGTGGCGGAGCTCGACAGCGACCTCAGTCTACAAGCGCGTCGGTGCGGTAAAGGCAGAAGTGAGGAGCGTGGATCACGCAGACATCCCTGTGCGCGTCATCGTCGCCTAGAGCACAACGTGTTCCCTAGGACATGCATGCATCCTCCACGGCTGCTTCGTCGACGCCGTTTGGATCATCGACTCATCGTCGGTGTCAAGGTCAAGCTTCCTTTCACGATCACCACCTAGGTCTGCGCATCACCTTGCCAAGTGCACTCCATGCCTCTGCGCTCGCGTTCCGGCTTGCTTGCTTGCGCAGAGATCTCTCTTAACGCTGGGATCCTCCTTTCCTACATCAGCAACGTCGCATCTGCCTGCCGCATGAGGCCTGGCTCTGTGCCATGGCTTGCCGGCCGTGCTTTCCTTGCAGCCGGCGTGCTCGCCGTGCCGCATGCATCCGCCAAGCCTCGCGGCTCGACATGCGCTGAGCTCGTGAAACGGGGTTGATTGCTTCGGCCCGACGCCTCTGCCGGCCGCCTGACGCTGTGCCGTTGCTTGCCGATCGTACTCGTCGCAGCCGGGCCACGCACTAAGCTCCCTTGGCGCAACGAGGCGTCAAGCCGTGGCGCATGACAGTCGCCGCTCTTAAACTGTCTGCACGACGGCAGCCGCACCCCATGCCAGTTAGGGGGAAAGAAAATGGTCCAACGTTATTCCAGATTATCAGGAGATCTGAAGTGAAAAATCCAACCAAGCCGGCGCGCGTGATCCTTCTGGACGCAGTCACCTACTGCGGCTCATGACTTCGACTTGGTCAATCTGCTTGAAGGCACCTTGGAGACAGAGCAAGCAGAGGACGGGCTGGCTGATGAAACTAATTACGCGCGGACTGAGGCGTGGTCGGCCGTTCCAGCATGCGCAGTTTGAGTGAGGCGCGCCGACGCGTCGTTTCCTGCGCTTGCGTTTGCGTACCTGCTCGATCGACGCCCGGCGCTGGGTGTCTCCGCGCAAAGGCAGCCGAGCGAGCCCGTGTCCAGATCCTGCGAGGCGGTGGCTCCCAGGTATGGTTCCTTTGTTATTCCTGCACAGGGGCAAGTATTGCTTCTTCGGACACAAACTGATTTGCGCACGACGGAGTAGAGAGGCTTCCTGGGCGACTGATGGCCCTGTTACAGTTTTTTTTTTTTTCTCTTTCTTTCTTCTAGAATGACTGTTCATTGGCCACTGGTATTTAATTCTGCATATCTGATGGAGCCTTTCAACATATCATTGAGATTTTTTTTTTATCGGTGCTAGGATAATACTAGCATGCTCTTGAGATTACAGGAACCAAGCCCACAACTTGGTTGAAACTCCGTCAATTTTGCAACAACGTGCGACTAAATGTTGTCAACAGCAACTTGAAATGGATAATGCGAAACCTCATCACCATATTCATGTCTCTTGCCCTGTGCGCCGCCCAATTCCCTGTCACAACCTCCGGGCTCCGGCGTCATGTCTCTCGCTTGCTGCCAGACGGCAGGAGCGCAACGGCAGCCAAGGCAGCACGCGTGCCTCCGGCTCCCGGCCTGCCGCTCCATCTGCGGAGCATCGTCCCCGGTCTAACGGCTGACGTGCGTACGTGTGTCGAACGGGCAGCTGTTGCGAACAAGGCCGATCGGGCGCTGTCTTCCTGAGCTAAGGAACATTCATATTGTTGTCAACGCGCTTCAATCACGAAAGTAAAGTACCTACTGATTCGAAGTTTGAACAACAAAACGCTCACCTGAAATTGCCTTTCAGGCACTATGTACGTACCGGTAGGGCAGCCAACTCAGACCCGATCTTTTCCTGCTCCTGCAACATGACAAGTGCTTCCACTGTTAGTATAGGTTGATGGGCGGTTTCCTACCGATAACAGACCGAATAATAGATAGTAGCAATTTGGCAAGTCAGTCCACAACATCTTTCATTTCCACATTTCATACCTACCATAACGAAAAGCCTCATTGTTGGATGGAGTAGAATATTGTTCCTGTCGTGGCAGTCTAAAGCTTTCATCTTGACCGTCAAAAAAAAAGCTTTCATCTTCCCTTTGGAGTACTCTTGCACTCTTTCTTCTGCCATTCATTCCTCTCTTGAGTCACCATTTCCTCAGGCTATTTATCGGTCTCAACATCCTTGTTCGCTTCATCCATCCCCATGCCCTCGTGCTCTTCTCCATTTCCACGCCCTCTTAATCTTGAGCAAGTACAAAAAGAAAGGATAAATTAGTTCTTATTTGCGAAACGAATTCATCTTGTAGATCCTATACAAATTAAAACTGTCGTAACCCATATTTTCAGATATTCCCGAAGACTTAGTTTGGTATTTTTCGAAGACTTGTACCGAAAGAAAGGAAACTTGTAGATAGACTCCCAATCTGTTACTACAGATCGGAAGTCTTGTAGAACAAGGCAAGGACTCCTAGAGGCGGTAACAGGACTATAAATATACATGTAACCCTCCGATGAGAGGACATCGACAACAACATCATACACACCACCATATTCAACACGACATACACTGGACGTAGGGTTATTATCCTCCGGGAGGCCCGAACCAGTATAAAAACTCTCTGTGTGCCCTAGATTGATACCTCGATTGATCGTTGTTCCCCGAACCAAATATTTGCCGTTCTCTCGATTATTCGAGCGACGACAGAGGCGCGCCACGTAGGGGGCAGCGCTGAGGATCCGTCTAGAGCATCAGATGGCATTGGCGGACAAGATGAAGTTCCCGGCGGGCGCCGAATTCAAGTTCGGATCTTTCACGTTCGTCGCGGACAAGGAAGGAAACCTCCAGGAAAAGACGTCGCCGGTGGCGCAGGAGGCGTCCCCGGCGGCTACGAAGGCTCCGTCCCTGGACGGATCTGCCGAGAAGAGTTCGTCGGCGGCGCCACGCGTGTCGCCGGCGGCCCCATACACCATGTTCGGGTTGCGGAATTCCGCGGCCGAGTTTCAGATCGCCTCGCGGGCATCGGGCTCTCCGTTTGGAACCCGCCTGGAAGACGAATCCACCTCGGATCCGCCACCTAGCTCTGCCCTAGAAGCGAGAATGCAACAGATCGCTCTCGACATCACGAGGGGCGGTATTTTCCTGGGTTCGGGCTCGGTTATCCTGATTACGAGTCTGACTTCAGCGATGATGACTGCCCCGAGATCGGAGAAGATCCAAACCAAAGTCACAACCCGGCCAGAGAAGTCTTCATGGCGGGACGTGACGATGAGGCATCCAGCGATTTGCGCACCATCGACTCGATCAGATCTCGTTCGGTTACGCCATCCAATGTGACGCCGAGAAATCTCAACACCGACTTCGACGCCGTCCGGTTCCAGACCTCGCTAGATTCCCTTGCGCGTATGGCACCTGACGGAACACCATTAGCTCCAATGGTACAGCAGGTCGTGGAACTCGCCGGCCGTGTGATCCCTCAGCAAGAGCAAGACGTGGCGGCGCCGGCTAGGACTCCGGTACACAGACGCCTGGGGGCCACCAACGATCAGAGGGCTGATTCGTCTTCGCATGAATCGTCTTCTGATCACCCCAGCGCGACGTCGGCGTGACCTAGAACCATTAGATGCAAGACATCAGCTGAACCAGCAGAGGAATCAAACTGGCAATCCCCCAAGGGGGAACCAGACCGACAAACTCCAGGTGCTCCAGCTCATAGAGGGGTGCGCCCAGAGACGGCTCCTAAGCCGCCCCCGTATAGGGCTCTGGGTAGTTATCTCCGAACTGTTGAGTGGCCAGCCAAGTTCAAAGTGGGATCCATCGACAAGTACGACGGTACCATCAACCCAGAAGAGTTCTTGTTGATCTACTCCACGACGATAGATGCCGCGGGAGGAGATGAGAGGATCAAGTGCGCCTATCTACCCACCGCCCTGACCGGAGCAGCGCGGTCGTGGTTGCTAAACCTCCCGGCGTATCACTTGGACTCCTGGGCAGAATTGTGCGAAGTCTTCAAGGGAAATTTCCTTGGATCGTACAATCGCAACACAACACCAGAGCAGCTCCGAGGTGTTAAACAGAAGGCTGATGAGAATCTTTGGGACTACATCAAGCGCTTCTGCCTAATGAAGAACACAATTCCAGACATCTCTGATCTAGAAGTGATCCTCGCCTTCCAGGAAGGGTGTTTGGATGCGAAGATGGTGGAGACCATAGCGGAGAACGAGCCCAAGACTACTGCAGAGCTGTTCCGATTGGCAGAAATCTGCGCCAAGGCCGCCGACGCCCGTGCTCGCCTCTCCGATGGCCGGGGCAAGGCTCCGAAGAAGAAGTCAGAAGACAGGGAGGTGAACACGGTAGATCGGTCGGGATCGGATCGTAATCACTTCCGCAAGAAGCGAGGTCGTCCCGAAGGCGTGGCCAGGTGGTGTCCGATACATCGCTCCCCCTACCACGAACTAGAAGAGTGCTTCGATTACCTCAAGCTCGAAAAGAAGCGTCTGGAAGAGGGCAAGATCTTGCGGACGGCTAGAGAAGAGGATCGGGGCCGTGAGAGCCAAGATCAGGAACACCGAGATCGGGAGAATCAGGATCGCGGGCGTCGAGATCGGGAGTACCGAGATCGGGAGCCCAGGGAGCGCGATGACCGGGATGAACGCCCACGCTACAGGAATCGCAGAGATCATGACGATGACGAGGAGGAGAGGTACCCGGAGATCAACATGATCTTCGGAGGGAGCTCCGCTCTGTCGTTGAAGAGCCAGTGCAAGAAGTTGCAGAGGGAGGTGGCTATGGCGGAACCCTGTTCTAGAAGACTAGAGTGGTCGGATACCCCGACCGCGTTCAATGCCGATGACCACCGGAAGACTCTGCTGAGCAACCCAGAGTTGCCCTTTGTCGCCAAGGTCATTATCCACAGGAACAAGGTCGCGAAGACGTTGATCGACAACGGAAGCGGTCTCAACTTGTTGATGAAGAAGACGTACGATCAGATGGGCCTGCCGATCACCGCTCTCCGATCAGTTGAGGAATCATTCCATGGCATCCTGCCTGGGTGTCTTCGCGTCCTCTTGGGAAGATAGAGCTAGCAGTGACAGTGGGCCCGAGAGAGAATAGAAGAACTGAAGTTCTGACGTTCGAGGTGGCTGACTTCGAATCTGCCTACAACTGCATCCTGGGGAGGCTGTTCCTATTCAGGTTCATGGCGGCTGCGCACTTCGCCTACGCCATGCTCAAGATCCCAGGACCCGCAGGTGTTATCACGCTGTATGCTGATCAGGACCAGGCTGTGAGATGCGACGTTAACGCGCTAATCATAGCTGGCCACTTCGACTCGAAGGACCCTGAGACGCAGCGCCAGACGAAAACCCCGCGGGAGAATAAGAGGGAGACAGCAGCAGTCGCCGACACGAAGGCTTCAGATGCGGCATCTCCGTCGACAGCGGCCGCCCAAGCGCCAGCAAAGACTGTCAACGAGCCAAGCACGAAGGAAGATGAGCCCGCTAAAAAGGGCAGCAAGCAGATCAGCCTCAGCTTCGTTGACCCCGGCAAGAAGACCAATGTCGGGGACGATCTCGACCCTAAATAGGTGTTAACACCAAATTTTGGCCCAGGGCCCATTGTCAGTAGATGGCAGGGTGCGCGCCGGGTGAAAAAAGATTTTGTGCGAAGTGGTGGCCCACCAGAGATCATGAAGCCGAAGAAAACGTGCGTGTGTGCGTGTGGGTCTGTTTTTCTTTTGAGTTTCTTTTCCTTTTCTAGAATTAGAAAGGATTGACCGAATTGTGGTCAAGTAGTAGTTGTGTTTAAGTCCAAGTCGGACTCTTGCCTCGGGTGTATAAATATAAACCCAGGTGCTTGTAAAAAAGGAACCAACCAATACAATAAACTTTTCGGCGCATCGCCACAATTTCTCGACGTGTTCTTCGTCGGTACCTGCGCCCATCGGGGCTCCGGCTCGACTGGATCTCGTCAGGTAAGCGCATCGATCTGATTCTGTCGACTTGTCCATGATTAAGATTGATGTGGCTGCTAGTTATCCGGTAATTTAGATCAATCTAGGGTTTACATTACGCGTCGACTGCATGGAATTGTTTAAGACCTGGTCCAATTCTTTGTCACGGTTAGTTGACTTGTCCTCGCCGCGACCTTGTTGCCGATTGCTGATGTCGATTTCCTGTTTGATCTAGTTACTCGAGTCACGGTTAGGTATTTTGTCGATTAGATCTGCTCTTGGTGATTGGGTAGGCAGTTTGACTTGTCCTGTCTGCTTCGCTTAGTTGACGTGTCCTCGGCGAAACAGTTGCTAAGGGTTAGATCTAGTTTACTGAGTACCTGGGACTGGTAGTTGCCGATTATACTTGTGTCTGCCGATCGTGTAGAGCAGTTTGACGTGTCCTGTTCTACTTCACTTAGTTGACGTGTCCTCGGTGAAGCGATTGTCAGTTTATGGGTATAATTAGTGTTACTGGTTTAATCGTTCTTTCGGGGTGTTTAGCCGATTGTTTACCACGTTCAGATCTATGCTTGCATGCCTTTAAATATCTTTTTGTTCCTGTTCAAGTATAGTCTGAGCCTTCTTTCGTCATTGTCGATTCACCTTGATATGCTGCTTGCCGATAGATTTTGCCGATTGCATGCTTTGCCGATTGCCGATTCTGATGCATGCCTTGCTTTATTTATCGCGCGAGCGCTTACTGTTGCGACATGTCGATTCGTTTCTAGCCGACAGCCGAGTGCTTATTTTTATTATATTTTATTCACTAACATCGGCTGCGGTTACGCATCGGCCTGTCCGGGGCCGATAGTCCGGGAATTTTACACGCTTTTCTTGTCTTTGTCGATTTGCAGGGAAAATCGACTGGCACGCTCCGGAATTCACCGCGTTCCAAGTTTTGGTCCTGAACGGAGTTAAGCAAATCTCCCAGGCCACGTGTGCGAGCGGTAGAACACACATTTTACCGTCAACACACTTTTTGGCACGCCCAGTGGGACAGATCAAGTTCGTAGAAGCAGATGGCATTCGTTCAAGCTGTTGCTGATGATGGTACTTTGCTCGTTGATGCAAAGGGGCCACAAGATCATGATTCCTGCACCATTTGTTCGAGATGATAAAGATCCTTCTGAAGTCACTGGCAACAATGAGCTCAATGCTTGGGAGAAGATGTCTTTGGATCAGAAAAAGGCATATCAGAGTTATCTATACGATTGCCAAGTGAAGTACTTTGAGACCATCAAGATGACACGTGGCAAGATTACATCAGTGTTGGCTTCACCAGTGGTGATGAGAGCAGAAGAGTTGGCTACAATCAAAGCTGCGAAGATGCTAGATCAAGCTCTGTTGGATGAAGTTGTGAATACTGCGGTTCACAAAGCTTTCATTAACCAGTCAGGGGTGCTTGTTAACACTCTGTACAACATGCTCAAGGCATTTGCTGATGGGACTTTGCAGTTTGATTCTGGATTTATGGGGCCATCATTTACTTTACCACCTGCTACTCCAGCACGTTCTGCACCTCCTGGTAGTCAACCCGCAGCTCAAGAAGAAACAAGCGCTGCTGGTCAGCAAAGGCAACCATATGGCATGCCACCAGAGTTGTGGTCTACAAGTGCTCAAGCTTTGGCTGCAGGGACTGCTCGGGTATCGGCGCCAAGTCTTATTGATGCGCCGTTGTCCACGCAGAAGGAAGCAGCTGGTGCTTCCAATGAACCAAGAGCGAGTCAAACTCCTCAGACGAGATATCATTTGGCTCCCAATGTCAATCCTGCGTTGTTCAACCAGGAGATACCGCAAGGATATCACAGAGTAGCAGATTACAGTGAGCACTACAACAAGGAGCAACCTGCTCAGGTTCAGTCACAACCGCAGCCATCGTCTCAGATGGCTGGGGGGCAAGTGCAGAATTCATCAGAAGACATAGTTGCCAGGTTGGCTGAAGTCATGAAGGAGCAGTTTGATCTCATGCCCAAGGAGCAGAGCTTCATGTATCGACGTCCATATCCAGAGTGGATGGAACAGGTTGCCTTGCCACATCGATACAAGTTGCCAGAGTTTGGCAAATTTTCTGGGCAAGATAATGTCTCTACAGTAGAGCACATCAGCCGATATTTGGCACAGTTGGGAGAGGCATCGGCACAAGATGCATTGAAGGTCCGTCTGTTTCCTCTGTCGTTATCCGGATCGGCATTCTCATGGTTCACCTCCCTCCCTGCGGGATCCGTGCGGAATTGGGCCGATTTGGAAAAGAAATTCCATTCTTATTTCTTCACTGGCATGGCAGAGCTGAGCATATCAGATTTGACGGCTGTTCGTCAGAAGGCTGGAGAGTCAGTTGCCGATTTTGTCCAAAGATTCAGAGTCACCCGTGGCAGGTGCTATAACCTGAATCTGACGGATCGGCAAATGGCTGAGATTGCTTACCAAGGTTTGCTGCCTCAGATTAGAGACAAGTTTGCGCCTCAGGAAGTCGATGGCTTGGCACAACTCTTTCAGAAGGCGTCGATTCATGAAGGACGTGTCCAGAATACACGTGGCAGACAGTTTCAAGCGGCTTATGCTGATTATTCTTCTGATTCTGATGACGAAGCTGAAGTTGCTCTTGCTGGGTGGACCAGGAACAAGAAGACTGTTCTCTGTCCATGGGTCAAGCAGAAGGCAGAAGAAAAGAAGTATGACTTTGACATCAACAAAGCCGACAAGATATTCGATCTACTGCTACAAAGAAAGCTTATTCAACTCCCGCTAATCATACGTTGCCTCCGGCTGAGGAGTTGAAGAAGATCAAGTGGTGCAAGTGGCATAATACTCCCTCTCATCACACTAATGAGTGCAAGGTGTTCAGGCAACAGATCCAATCGGCAATTGAGAGTGATCGCATTAAATTCTCTGGTCAGACAAGCGATGAAGATTGATGGGCATCCTTTCCAGTCAACATGATTGGTGGATCTGCTGCTTTGATCGCAAGTATTCAAGGAAAAGGGAGAGGGAAGACAGGAGGACAGTGATGATGACTTCGATCCACACTGGAACTGTCCGTTCTTCCA